>OX104122.1:24740460-24988265 GCA_944474755.1 Limnoperna fortunei
GTTTTAACATGGTGCATAATACTGGTCAGTAAATTACTTGAGTCTTGAATGTGATGATGTGTTGAAGATTACATACAGGTGTATAATACATGTAAATGTCAACCTAAATGTCTTGTAAAAATTTAAATCACATATAATCCAATCAAATGAACAAATTTTGGTTGGAATATTTACAAATTGACATTCTTCTGTCACTGACAGATCTGTCCGTGTTAAAACAATCTCGTTTTGGGTTACTTCACCCACCTCTTTCTCAGTCCTTTTTCAGTTCCAATACGTCCGGATTACAGAAAATTTTAATTAAATCATTTACTACTGCTTTCACATACTGCACAGAACTCCATTTCATTCAGTCCACTACTTTATCAATATCACGTTCAACACGTGGAAGTATTCGTATGCAAATTTGTATATGTCATTGCAGTCGTCCACATTTCATTTGAAAAACAAATGGCACCAGCTGTCACCGCTCATACAGTTTCTTTCTGAGGTCCGGAGGGAATCTTTCCAACATATCGTTAAAACAATCCACGATACAGGGCGCAGACATTTTTTGTTTACATGTAAACATTAGGCGAAGGTTACGATAAATTTCATTGGCTGATGTTAACTCCGGTCACCGCCAGATGGCGACACTCAGACCCGAAAAATATATATGTATGTTGTCAGGGGTGATGATGGAGCGAACGCGGACTCAGAACCCCTGACTTGGGAGGATGGACAAATACCAACAAAAAACACACACACACAAACACAAGTGAAAAAACCCAAGAAAACTGTGTTTAAGAAACTTAAAATCTTGTGCAATTGTGTGATTTGGCAGTCTTTAAATCAATTTAGTAATTTACTGTTGTTTCTTTACTAGTTTTAAGAGTTCACCCACATTTTCCAAATTTCACTCACAAAAATTGACCATATCATTGAAATTCACCCATCATATCAAAAAGCTAGGCAGAACATTGGATGACAGACATAATGTGATGGCACCTGACAGTCCATAATGTCACTTATGCCAAGATTGGTGAAACTGCAACAATAGTAAATTCAATAAATTTTACCATCAATGTCAAGTCTTGCACTTCTTTTAGAACTTTCAACTTTGGCAGTATAAATTCCTCGATCTGTTAGGTCTGCATTTCTTACAACAAGTGTGTGAATTAGACCAGATGTTTCTGTAACAAATTTGTCAGTAAGCTCTATTCTATTGTCCTCTTTAAACCATTCAGCAATAATGTTGCACTGTCTGGTCCAAAATTCAAATCTGGCATCACAGCCTTCAACTACTCTGATATCCTCAATGTCCCTGGTAAGGCATTCTGCAAAAAATATTAATAAAGGTTAGCCAAAACTATATCTTGACTAATGTTTTATTTTAAGCCAAAGCAGCCATTTTGGTTGGTCCGCTGTCATGATTTGTGCAATTTTGGTAGCGGACATCCTAAGGACAAGCAAAAATATATGTCTGTTTACGGTTACCCGACCGACCCTAAATTTTGATGCGACCCTAGTTCATTTTATCAGAATATAAAGTTGAAAGTGAAAATAAAAATGTAAAATAATTATGATTTTTATCAAAAGCTGTGATCTGACATCTGTTTTATTAGAAACCGTGGCTTCACTGGCTCTCCAATTTGCAGGGATTGCGTTGGAGGGCGACTCGGATCTAAGAAGTCGCATTATCGACATATTTTGTGGTACCACGTCGCCTTGTTCAAAAGCACTTTATGGATTTTGGTCATTTGATTCCTTGTTCCAGTAATGACAGACCAAAAGTCCTGTCATTTTGAACAGTCACACTATTCCCTCTTTTAATTGTATTCCAATTTTTGGTAAAAAATTATCGTGTTTTTGTCACAGCATCTTCATGCATATTTTTTTTATTAAGGGGAATAATCAATGTAAACTCGTTCCCATCTGACTTTTACTTTGTACATAAAGTGTATTGAAAACTAGAGTAAAAAAACTGTGAGCAAAGCTCACCATTGATACCCCCTGCTTCATGATTTCTTCAAAAATGCACGTATTCTTACTTATGAACTTGAAACTTAATCTAGTGTAGGAAGAGTTGCAAATAAAACATGGGAACCCCCATCCCTCCCCCACCTCAAAGAATAGCAATGTCCATTTTTTTCTGTGAGAAAACCCAAATATTCCGATCAAAATGTTAAATATCAGGTGCACAATGGCGCTATGTGACAAAGACTCTGTTTCATCAAATTCCATTAAGTGGTGTAGGAGGAGTTGCACATAAGAGATGGGTATCACCTTATGTCAATGACAATGTCCATGTTATTCTACGGGAAACCCCAAATATCATTCCGATCAAAATGTTAAATATCTCCTGCACAATGGCACTATGTGACAAGGATTCTGTGTAAGTTTCATCAAATTCCATTCAGTGGTGTAGGAGGAGTTGCAAATAAGAGAAAGTGTAACGGACGGACGGACACCAAAATCACTATATACACTATATACCCCCCCCCCCGCTTTTCAAGCGGGGGGGGGGGTATAAATATCAGCGGAAACCAGTTCAAAGCAAAGAAATTAAATATGGACTAATTCCGGAGCAGATATGAGAACTCGATGCCGGAGATTGCAAAAATATTATGCTGCTTGTGTTGAATTGATTACTGCAAAGATTTAAAAGTAATAAAAACAAGCTAATGCTCACTAGTGATACCCCCCCCCAAAAAAAGTATTCGGTAAACAGGAAGTAGATGACCAAGGAGCATATAATCGCTATACACCAGATGGCACTATAGGATAAAGCAATATGCAAAATATCAAATATCATGCTTCTGCATGCTATAGTTGCTTAGACAACTGTGACAGACATTTTTGATATGGATGAACAGACGGACAACGGAAAAACAGTATACCTCCTCTTCTTCGAAGCCGGGGTATAATGAGTCTAGAGGGAGTCACTTTCAAAAAATTTAATTTCAATCTTTTCAAATATTTGTAAAAGAATATTTTTATAAAAATACATAATACATGTTCGACAATGACGTCATTTCCTACCTCCAGTTCAACTTCATTTAAAACTCTTTCAACTTGTGTACTTATGACAAAAAAACATTTATCTTATTTTACAAAAAATGAAAAAATGTAATGAAAAAATATAATAAAATGGAAATGCCTACCTACCTACCCTACTTTTTCCTAGCATGGAACCTTAAACATAATATTCTGTATGGCCTTAAGATGATTTGTGCACTGTTTCAAAGCAGCCAAGTCAGTGGTTTTACAGGAGATTTTTAAAAATAAATTAAAATTGACAAAAAAAACAGTTCAAGGGGAATAACTCCAAAATGGTTGATCAGACAATTTTGAGTCTGAAAACATTTTTTGTAGCTCTCATAGAGCTGAACAATTTAGCAATGCCATCTTTTTCTCGTTCTACTAATGTTCAAGATTTCGAGGAAAAAATGGCAAAAACTATCAACTCAGTCCTACAAGGGGTCGTAGTAAAACTCAAATAAACAGTTTTGTAGAGCTTTGATGCTAAGAAGAAAAGTCTATTTGTTTTTTTTTGTATCTGTTACAATTTATGAACTATATGCAAAATTATTTATTTTGACCCCATTTTATTTTTAGCCATGGTGGCCATGTTGGTTGGTCTGCAGCCATGATTTGTGCAAACTTGGTAGAGGACATTTTACTAATGATGTGCGGTTTTGAAACTAGAGGCTCTTAAGAGCCTGTATCGCTCACCTGCCTTACAAAAAAACTTTTTAAGACAAGACTTTTCTTGCAAATTTTGATATTAAATGCTGAAGAGTTTATGTGAAGATGCTGTTTCTAAAAATGTTGCCATGTTGAATTTACAATCAGCAGTAGGAGTGTTTCTGAGAAGAAGCAGTTTTTATGTTTTTTCATAGGTTAGTATGTTAAGTGATGTTCCATAGTGGCAGCAATCTTGTATTTTGGATCGAAACAAAAAACTCAAAATTGGTAGAGGACCATACAATATCACATATCCTAAAATCTGCCAAGCTGTTTGTGAGAAAACAAATTTTAAAATCTCAGCCAGTCAGAACGCATTTGCAGCTCTGGCAGCCATGTTGAGTTTCCTATCGGCTCGAAACATACTTAAAATAATAAGATTACTATCTAAGATTCACTTCTGCATTATTTGGTTAAATTGCGTGGAACTGTGTTTCAGAGAAGAAGCTGTTTGTATGGTTTTCCCATAGGGTCCTATGTTAAGCTGTGTTCCACTGTGGCGGCCATCTTGGAATTTGGGATCGCCACAAAAAACTCAAATTTTGTAGAGGACCATCTAAGGAACATTTGTGCAATTTTTCAAATCAAGCTGCTAAGCGGTTTGTAAAAAGAAGATTTTTGAAATTTCAGCCAATCAGAACCCATTAGTTGCCCTGGAAGCCATGTTCAATTTGCAATTGGCTAAAAAAACTCAAAATAATAAGATAAATATCCATTAATCATTTCTTCATAATTTGGCTTCATTGTGTGGAACAGTTTCAGAGAAGAAGTTGTTTGTATGTTTTTCCCATAGGGTCGTATGTTTTTCCCATAGGGTCCTATGTTAAACTATGTCCTGTGATGGCGGCAATCTTGGATTTTGGATCGGAACAAAAAACTCAAACTTTGTAGAGGACTATCTAAGGTACATTTCTGCAATATTTCAAATCAATCTGCCAAGCAGTTTATGAGAAGAAGATTTTTGAATTTCAGCCAATCAGAACACATTAATGGCCCTGGAAGCCATGTTGAATTTGCAATTTGCTCGAAAAACCCAAAACAATAAGATAATTATGCAACCTTCATTTCCTTATTAATTTGGCTTCATTGTGTGGAATAGTTTCAGAGAAGAAGTTGTTTATATGTTTTTCCCATAGGGTCCTATGTTAAACTATGTCCTGCGATGGCGGCCATCTTGGATTTTGGATCGGCACAAAAAACTCAAGACTTTGTAGAGGACCATCTAAGGTTCATTTCTGCAATATTTCAAATCAATCTGCCAAGCAGTTTATGAGAAGAAGATTTTTGAATTTCAGCCAATCAGAACACATTAATGGCCCTGGAAGCCATGTTGAATTTGCAATTGGCTCGAAAAACCCAAAACAATAAGATAATTATGCAACCTTCATTTCCTTATTAATTTGGCTTCATTGTGTGGAACAGTTTCAGAGAAGAAGTTGTTTATATGTTTTTCCCATAGGGTCCTATGTTAAACTATGTCCTGCGATGGCGGCCATCTTGGATTTTGGATCGGCACAAAAAACTCTAACTTTGTAGAGGACTATCTAAGGTACATTTCTGCAATATTTCAAATCAATCTGCCAAGCAGTTTATGAGAAGAAGATTTTTGAAATTCAGCCAATCAGAACGCATTAATGGCCCTGGCAGCCATGTTTCATATTTGATCAGCACAAAAAATTCAAACTTTGTTAAGAACCACCCAATAAACATTCCTGCCAAGTTTGGTTCTAATTGGCCAAGTGGTTGTGGAGAAGAAGATTAAAATGCAAAAAGTTTACGGCCGAAGACGACGACGACGACGACGACGGATGCAAAGTGATGAGAATAGCTCACACTGACCCTTTGGGTCAGGTGAGCTAAAAAAGTTGTCGATGACAGACAGTGACAGACGACGATGGATGCCAGGTGATGGCAATAACTCATACAACCCTTCGGGTCAAATAAGCTAAAAAGGTACTGCTTACTACTGTATTTAGTAAGTGTTTAATTACCTGGTAATATTTTTTCTGGTAAAAGTCTTTTTATTGTCTGAAAACACAAATTAATCTCGGTAATTATGACAGTAAGAAAGCTAGAAATATACAATATTTTCTCCTTTTAACCTCCTTAATTAAATTGCTTACTAATATGTATAAACCTGTTCTGTCGCAATGTTCCCTTTGCTTAGTACTGTAGTGCTTTTATATAGAATTATCTCCACTTGGCCTTTTTCAACTGTGTGGAAGCCTGTTTTCGCTTACATAAAAATTCATTAAATTCATGTCAGACAGATTGCTCCACCAAGTTTATTTCTAATATATTTGACGATATTGTGTACTGTCCATTGTTGAGTTCGGTTAAACCTGATGTCATTCCCCAGGATAGGACTGAATAAAACATGACCTCTAAAGTATATATGTGGTTTATATTGGTTGAATGTATACTGACAATATCCAGAAATCTGTACTTTGTATACTGTTACAATAAAACAAATCTTACCTCCTCTAACTGACATTGTTGGAGCAGTGTATTTTGCAGCTGTAGACATATTGCGATATTTAAGGGTTGTTTAGCAATATCTCTCAGCCTTGGTTTGTTTCTGCTTCCTTCCTATAAACCTTCGCTAAAAGTAGTAATGAAGCCTCTACATTGGCCATGGACTTTTGGTATTCACTGTTGGAGATTTTCCCTTCCTTCGCATGAGCCAATGAGTGATTCCTGGAATTAACCAGAAAATCAAGAGCACTTCTCTCTGGAGATCCTGGTGGTACAAGTGTTGTAAAGTTAACCAGAAGAAATCTTGCCAGGGTAAAGTCAAGGTCCTGTAGCTGGAGGTTAGGATTGACAGGACAACAGCAATGTGGAGCTGATATACTTCCATGATAATGACCTGGTAACTTACAGCCAATTTTGTCAAACAATATGTCCAGTTGTGGTGGATGTAGGACTCTACTTCCTCTACTTCCGTGAGTGCCAGGTTTACACTGACAACATGGATAGCGATTGAAACAAAGGTGATAGATGTCATGTCCATTTATCTCAATGAACCTCTGGAGTGTTATGCCTTGATTTGTCAGATGAAAATCCAGTAGATGTAGGAAGGAATCTTTGGTTTCATCTATAATTACTGTTGAATGGCGGTAGAAGTTTTCTTGTTCCTGTGTCATTGTTCTGTCAGCTCCATTCACTAAAAAAACACAAACAGATCATGTTAGGAGAATTCTTGTTTTAATTAAAATGTCATCAAAGATACCAAGGTTATTAAATTTACTAAGCCTGACAAGGATTTCGTATAACCAAGACTCCAAATAATTAAGATGTTGTAGAGCTTATGCCGATTTCGACTAAGCCATCTACAACTATAGATAGAATAGAAAATGTAATCAGATATAAGCATACTGACAGAAATAGACATATTTTCTGTTTTTTTTACATGTAAATCTGAACGGTATTAAAAGTGTATCTTTTTATATGTATTGCATTCAAACTTAAACTATATTGAACAGTATTTGTATAACAGCTGGTATAGGATATAATTTAAAAAAATCCTTGTCAGTGTTCAAGTTAGGATTTGAAAATAAGGAACGCATGAATACTTGAGGCTTTGATGGTCAGTTGCAATATGACCAATTGAGGTGTCATCAGCAAAAAGTCTTCCAAGTCCATCCATCATGTCCATTTCATCTACAATATCATTTATAAAAATCAAAAATAAAAGAGGTCTCAGTACTGACCATTGAGGCACACCGGCTTTCAATATACCAATATTTTACGTAGAATCTTTTAATACTACTTTCTGAGTAAGTCCTGAAAGACAACTATTTAACCACCATAGTAAATTACCTGTAATTCTATATTTTTCCAATTTGAAAATAAGTCCTTTAATCCAAACTGTATCAAAAGCTTTACTAATATCAGCAAAGGTGACACTAATAACTTGTTTATCATTCCACATGTTCAATGCTAATAGTAGTTGGTTATACAATTCAATAATTGATGTGTTGTTTAGTAACCAGGAATGAAGCCAGACTGTACATGCTGTATATCAGTTTGTTATTATGTAAATGATTAAAAATTATTTTTATAAACAATTTTTTTCTAAAAGTTTACAGACACATGACAACAAGGAGACGGGTCTATAATTTGATGGCAATGACTTGTCACCTGATTTGAATATGGGAATAACATGAGCAATTTTCCTCTGGTCGGGAAAAGTATTCTCTTTTAAAGATTTTTTTAAAAGCAAACATAGATGCATTGCTTACAGCAAATAGCATTTTGTTGCTTATTATATCTGGACCCACAGCTTTATTTACACAAAGTGTAGACAGCATATCTAGGACAACCTGTTCACTGACATCCATTTCTGAAATGGGATTCAAACACATATTTTCGAATACAGGCAATTCCTTTTGATCTACATCTATGTTGGAGATTGAACAAAAGTATGATCTATTTAAAATTTCTGATTTTACAACATTGTACAATTAATTGATATTATTACTGGGATCTTTTCAAGGAAGATTATCGTGAGCAGGTCGTCAAACATTTTTAATCAACATATTAATGGTCTTCCATATAATTTGCTATTATTTACTTTTAATTCATCTAAATTTTCATTAATGCTGGCAAAGAATCTTTTATTTGCGTGCTTTTTAAAATTATTAACCGTATTTCGTTAAACTTTCTTTCGGTAGATGGCATTTTAAAACGAAGAAACATTTTCCGAAATCTGTCGTGTTTACGCTGTTCATG
This sequence comes from Limnoperna fortunei, assembly GCA_944474755.1. Classification (NCBI taxonomy): domain Eukaryota; kingdom Metazoa; phylum Mollusca; class Bivalvia; order Mytilida; family Modiolidae; genus Limnoperna; species Limnoperna fortunei. The sequence goes on from OX104122.1 coordinate 24,748,921, forward strand.
TCGCAAATTTGAATCAAACCAAACTTTATCATCACATCTAACATGTCTTATAAGTATATCCCTGGTATGTATACATTGTGAAGCAAAAAAGTTTCATCTAAATAAATACTTTATTTTCTGTCGGAATGCAACACCGTTTTGCAACAACGACCACACAAAATAATAGGTGGCGCTTTTTATGGGCGTAAAGAATCTACATACGGGTACCGCTTGTGTCGATACAATGACCTTTAACTGTCAAATCCAGGCGTTTGCCGTTCAACTGTTATGGACCGTCCATGGGTATGGATGGCGGTATCCTATAGTCTCCTTAAATCGGTCATCTCGTTAAATCGGTCGGCCATTTGAATACAAGTCAGATCGGCACTCGGTCAAAACGGCACCTGGTTAAATCGGCACTTAGTATAGTCGATTCGGCACTCAGTGTGGTTAATTCGGCACCTGATATAGTCAATTCGGCACCTATGTTTTTTCTGTATTTATTATATTATGTTCAGTTAAAAACAAAAACGATTGAAAGATAACAATGTTTATTTCAATTCATCAAATATGTAGCACATGTAAAAACAACCAGCACTAAAAAATCAAAAAATCAATTTTAATGTCTAATCATCGATGTTATTATAACAGTAATATATACTACAGTGGATTCCACTTAATCGACTTACGCTTTATCGGGTTATTCGTTTTATTGGGTTGAATTTTTCTGCACCAAACCATTTCCCATTCAAACAATGTTAAATTTTTCACTTATTTGCATTGCTTTTTACAACGATTTTGCTTTATTGACTTGCCAAAATTCAGGGAAAAAAAATTTGTGTGTTTGTTTTTGTTTTATGCCGCCATATTGTTTACCTACGTAATCACGTCTATTGAGCCTTACCTGTTGATTCAAATTGATTGACAAGTGTTCCCACCTGTGATTGTTGTTGGCTTCATATTTAAATGTGTTGATTCACTTTAATTGCCCCCAGAGTGTAGATAATTAGGACAATCGAACGGTTTAACAGCTGGGTAGTTACAGTAATGAGATCGTAAACAGTTGTCCCTAAGGAGCCTCTCAATTCAATTTCATTCCTTGTCAAGTCAAGTCAAGTAAATTTTATTTAAAGTCGGTGACATATGTAACAACAAACATAAGCTCTGTAGAGCTTTTAAAACCGACATAAATAACAAATACATGTAACAGACATAATAAGCAAAACAGTACAATACAAAACATAAGCTGACACAGGCTACATGATAAACATACAGTACAATACAAAGACATAGACTGACACAGACATAGGTACAAGACATGCGTTATAGTTAAATAAAAACTATCAAAACACATAAGACAATTGCTGTTCATGTAGGCAAAGCATGTTAAAAAGGTGGAGCAAGAAAGTTATGTATAAGAACATAAAGCAGCTAGCACTAAAGCAGGCTAAAAACTAAGCTAAAAGTTACAAAGCAATCTATGCAGACTAAAACTAAGCTAAAAGTTACAAAGCAATAAAAGTCAGCACTATGCAGATTAAAACTAAGCTTAAAAGTACAAAGCAATAAAAGAAAGCATTGGCACAGACATTAGAGGCATATGATATACAGAGAAGCAGTTTATAAGTAAAACACTAAAAGCACATACAGACTGACACTCTAGATATATTGTAAATATATACATTGCTAAATTTGAAGGTGGCATATCTAAAGGTGGAGAGAGAACAATACATTAAACGATTAGCACTAATATAGCATTAAGCTTAGACACAGAGCCATGCACGTCGGCTATGTCTATACGGTATGCTGCATTGCATTTACCTGCAGAAAGCACAAGAACACCCTCCCCCTTCCCATTTATTTATTAATGTTTTGAACTGGTTTAAACTCATTTCCTCCCTAAAATTATTTGGCAAATCATTCCACAGTTTTGCTGCAGCATACCTTATAGAGTGTAACCCATACCTTGTTGTATTTACCCTTGGTACAGTCATCAAATTTTTGTATCTAAAACAGTAAGTATTGTCTTTCTTTGTTATTAAGTCATGTAAATATACAGGTTTTTGTTTATTTATAATCTTATAAACTTAAATAGCTATTAAACGTAGTCTACTAAGTTTTAATGATGGCATTTTAGACTTCTCAAACAACTGATCATATGTACTCAAGCGATCATTATAAATGAACCTTAAAGCCCTTTCCTGAATTTTTTCCAATTTTTGAGTGTTTCCTTCCCCACAAAAATGCCACACTAAAGGACAATAATTAAAGTTAGATAATATAAAAGAGTAATAAATTGTCAATTTCCCCAATTTACTTAGCTGATTTCCAATTCGCTTGATTTAATTAAGATATAACTCTCATTTTCCAGAGTTTATCAGGGAAAGTAGATGTCTTAAAAGATTTATTAATAAGTTTTGAGATTGGCATCTTAATAACTGAGCAGCTTGCAATTTTCAAAATTTTTGGTGATATTTCATCAATACCTGTTGCCTTTTTGATACTTATATTTTTTATTGTTTTTCTACAAATTCCTCTGTAATTGGTTCAAAGATTAATTTGCCAGATTCTGCATTATTTGAGATTTGTTTTATTACTGATACACTGGGGTGACTACTATCTATGAGTATTGAATCCTTTCCTATATCTTTGGCCACATTTGTGAAAAAACTGTTAAAAACATCACTGATATCTTTCTGGTTAGTCATGATTTGATCATTTTCATTTAGAGTTATATTTTGTGCAAACTTACAGCCTTTGTTGGTAAGGAAGGGTTTAATTGTGGGCCAGAAATCTTTACTTTTTGGTCCGCCTACACATCTTTCCATAAAATAATTTTTAACAGATTGCTTTTTGATTTTATTGACCAGATTCCTTTGTATTCTATAATTTTCCCATGATTTTATGTCTCTATGTTTCTTATATACATTATGCAGCATTCTTTTCTTATATATTGATTTCCTTAGATCTTTGTTCATAAAAGGGACTGGTTTTCTTACATCATTTCTCTGTTTTAAGGGGACGTGTTTGTTATATATATTCATAAATTTATTATTAAACTGTCATATGCCTCATTTACATCAGATGATTCGGGGATACAGAAATCTACTTGGCTTAGTTCAGAAATGAAGGCTTCGTTGTCAAAATTTTTGAACTTCTATATTTCTTTTTGTCTTTCTAATTATATGGCAAATCACCTTTTAGTTGGATTGAGATAAGATTGTGTACATCACTCAGACCTGTTTCAAAGTTACAGATGTTACAACATAAGTTTTGCCTGTTTGTTAGAATTACATCCACTAAACTAGGGTTTTTATCTTTACAAAAACATGTAGGTTGTTTCACTAGGTTTGTCATATCAAAGATATCACATAAATTATTAAGTGTCATACTTTTATCTTTATTTAACATATCATAATTAAGATCACCTATAACTATAAAATTGTCATATTTGCATGTTATTTGGTCCATATGTTTAGTGAAATCATCAAAAAATGTTTTATCAGACATAGATGGTGGTTTGTACATACCGCATATAAACCATTTTCTGTCATTTATAATAAGTTCCATACCTATGGATTCAACAAGCTTAGACTCCAGGTTTCTCTTTCTGTCTCCAGCTCTTCAATTTGAAGAGCTAAATAAGTTCGTACACTTTTACATCGATAATTTTGAATAAAAACAAAAACAACTTCGGGCTTAAACATCTAACAATGTTTGAAAGGATAATACACCTGGAAATATTTAACAATGGACATGACACAAAAAAGGTACGAAACTGAACATGATAAGAAATATGTAAATGAGGTTGAGTCCATTTTCTATCAACACGTGGTTTTACAATTAAGTCTTCATTACGCAAAGAAACACAAACAAATAAAAAAAACATGGAAATTTTTATTTTTATTTAAAAATAACATAAAATAAATAACATACACATAATATAAATATGAAAAGACTTATTAAATGGTATTTTAATAGGACTTGGTACTTGGTCATTTCAATCGACAATCAGTAGACATCGTTCATTTCCACTTCAATGATCATTCAGCTAAATTTCTCGTCTTTCGCTTTAAAGGGTCGTTCGCTTTATTGGGTAATTTTCTCTGACAAATGTGTCATGCAAATAAGCAGAATCCACTGTATTATCAAACTTAATTACAGTTGTACATTTCAAAGAATCCCCAATCAACATAGATAATTAGTAATTATTTTATTTTAAATTACAATTTTCAACATGTCATGTATTAACATTTAGTAAAATTTGCCTTTTAAACTATTTCATCGTAATAAGTATAAATCATTTATCAGGTGCCGAAACTCAATGCCGATTTGACTATACATAGGTGCCGAATTAACTTCTTTCCGGTGCCGATTTGACTTTTTTTTTAGGTGCCGATCTGACTGAGTGCCGATTTGACTTGACACCGGCCATTTTGATCGTACTTATCAAATGACGTAATACTCAAATGACATCACTTTGGGTTTCCTAGCGTACAAAAATAGCCAAGTTTTGCTTCAGCGAATTTGTGAAGAAAAATGAGATTTGTAAAGGTAAGTTTAAAATAAATAATCAAATCATTAATTAGAAGCCGCCATTTTGCTAGATCCTTTTTTTTGGTCCAACTTCAAATGGCCTAAAAATAAGTTTCCCCTAGGAAATTCCTTGTTAGCGGCATTGTGGGAAGTGTTTACTTTCCATTCAGGGTTAACCTCTAAATAAAGATCATGTTAGGCCAAGCAAAGTATATTTTTTCTTCTTTTCAAAATAGCAAGCACCTTACACACTGTTATCGTTTTGGCGGGAAATTTAGGTGTAAAATATAGCCAAAAAAAAATAATAATAACAACGGCAGAAGACATGCTGACAAAAATTTAGTCCAAAGACCCTGAAAATTGTATCTTGATAGTTGTAAAGAAATAATTGCCCTGTACAAATTTATATTTGCAGAAATGGGGTTGTGCCAGTATTAAATTATTTTCAGAATTGTACATAAAAACATTTTTAAAATAGACTGGGGCATAAATGTATCTATGCTGATGAAATTAATGATTTTTATTATACCAGGTTACAAATTTGTATTAACATCTCCCAAATCAATAAAAAATAGTAGTTTCCATTTAAAACCAAACACATTTTAAATTTTTATATTTATTTTGTCTTGTCTCTTTCAGCTAAATCCTCAAGTTACCACTGATGGCAGATCAAAGTACAGAAATTATGATCCATCTGCCTATTAAACCATCGGAAGCTTTTAGTATCTGTAATAAAAGTGAGGTTGAAGTTGTAGGAGATGAGGGTGGAGAAGTGCAGGATGGAAGTGAAATAGATTACAGTTGTAGGATTTGAGAGTAGAGATGTAGTGCATGCACACACGCAGTGAGAGTGTTGTGAGTGAAACTCAGAATGTTAGTCAAGAGGAAGAGAGCAGGGAGAGAGATAATGTGACAGTTAAAGGCAGTGCAGAGGAGACAGAGAAAATATACTTTTTTCAATGCAGAGTTGAAGTTATTAAGAGGGTAAAAGGAGAAAGACAGACTAAGAAGAGAAATGTTTTGAGTGGCAGGACTGTGACAGAAGAAGAGGTGTTGGAGAAAGTGAAGAATCATGTAAGCAAGTACTGTAGAAAGAAAGATTGTGCTCAGAGTAATGTGAAAGATTGTACTGAAAAAATTTCTGATGAGAAAGTCATTGGTAGACAGGTGAGAAAAGGAAGGAAGAGGAAGAGTATGAGTACATGTAATGATGATAGTGGCAAAAATAAAGTAGTGAGAAAGAAGTCTAATGTGATGCAAGACTCTCAAAAACCAGGTCCTAGTGGTGTGGTCTTAAATTTGTATGCAAGTGAGGATTCTGATATTGATAGTGAAAGTGAGTCAGAAATAAGGGAGGAAGAGAAATGTTGCGTGTGTAAATTGTTTATGCCAGAGGAAGCTAGGAAAAGTATTAGTCTTATTATTACAAAGTGGGCAAAATGTGATAAATGTGATCATTGGGTGCATTTGATTTATTGTTGTAGTGTAAGGGTAGTGAGGAGGGGAGACCGATTATGCATTGTAATGATTGATTGGTGACTTAATAATTTTTGTCCTAATAAAAACATATTGCAATCTAGAAAACTGTCCATAATTTTTACTCATACTGTATCTACGAAAAAAACAGGCCCTTTTCTATAAGGCATTGGATTACATAAACAACTTTTAAGGATGCAAGAAAATTTCAAACATCATAATGTACTTATTTACAATTAGGATATTTATTATTCAATTATATTGGTAAATACCCAATTGTATTTGCAAATCGCATTTAATTATTATTGGGCGCATATTACGCTACACTACATGTACACTAAAAATAAGATTATCATGGCCTATAAAGAGTTGATTTATTTTTGGATGACCAATTTGACAAGTCACATGACTGGGGGCCATAAGCAGATCAACGGTAACAACTATGGCAGTAGAGTTGAATAGTTGAATTAAATAACTCGGACAATGGCATCAAAATAAAGTTTAAGGTTACATATATACATAATGTAAAAAACATGAAATAAAGTTTATTCAATTTAAAAGAAAAAAGGAAAGATTCTTAGGTGACCGATTTATCAATACCCCGGGATTTGTAAGATTCCAAGTTTCGTTTTTAAATTTTATTACAAATCACTTGACTGTAACTACAATATATATCCACTGACCTTACTGTATCCTTGTATGTTTCTGAACCCCTGTCGTGCATAAAATGACACCATACAGCTTCAAAAAACCCAGTCTACTTTCTTTTTAAAAAAAAAGATTTGATCACGTGATTAGGAAGTAAGGTAACAACCGGAGACAATTCGGACCGTATACCCGTAATAAGCGTATGGAGTAGATATATTTATTACTTGTATTAAACAAAGATAAAACGTAGAACTACAAAGTGAAAAAAAATAAATAATATGCAAATAGGTGTGACCTATCAGGCGAGCGATATCACTTCAATATTGATCCTAAGGAAGTTTTCTATAGTATAATATGTTTTTACCTTACTTTGATTGCATGATTGTTGAATAATTCATCTGCAAGTTTTATGTTATGTGTGTAACGGTAGAGCTCTTCCCTCCTCACAAAGAATCATCAACTTATGATGATTCACACCAAACCCGACAAATCATCCGTGTGGGTTTTTTTAGTTGGGGGCCAAATGTAACGGTGGAGCATGAAATAACATCATGTCACCTCCAAGGATCGAAACCGGGATCTCAGTATTGCCAGCCAGCCCTCATACCAAGTGAGCTAAAGAAGTACTCCTTTAGCTCAGTCGATTTTGACTGGCTATATACCTTATACCTGCTAGAACACAGATGGCCTCCTGTTATATGTGCACCCATCCCCCCCCTTTTCAAGACCACGAGATAAAATAATATCAAATTATTTACTTGAAAAGTTATGTGTACATCCAATGTCTACCTAAAAAAGGATAAAACTAGCTCAGATAATGTGTGAAGTATTTAAAAACAAAGGTAAATTATTATTTCCCCCACCCCGACTCATGCCAAGAATATGGTTCTCCTGAAAGTCAAGAGCTCCCGTAGAGCTTGTTACACGATTGATTTCATAGAGATATAACAGTGCCATACTTTGTAAATGTATCTGACTCCATTGACGACATAAATTAATTATCAGATAGTTAAACAATCATGAGGACCCCAGGTGGTCAAGGGAAGTTTTAGTCGTATATTCTTGGCATGGAAAAGTAACCAAGGGGGGGGGGTGAAATACGGCTATATTACGTTTTACCCTCTGGTGCTTCTTGTTTGACGTTTAGAGCCACTTTAAATTAAAGGTGGGAAGACCCTCAAATGTTAAACCGAACAGTTGATCTTTAATATTATTAATAATTTTCTTCCGATCAAAAATTCAATTTCGTGCTGCAAAAAAGATTCTTATACGATCCCGCTGAAAATTTGTCAATTTGCTGGATACCCCATGGGCTGTCTCCCCTCCACCCTGTTAGCACGTCCGGTCAAAAATGAGGGCGTGGCAGGGACCACCCACAAAAACGTTGTGTCCACATCTCCTCCTAAGGCACACCAAATGGTACAATAAAATGGAGGCCATTTCCATCTGGGATCGATGTCCTCGAATTGTCGATAGGTAGAAAATCGCTGGGCGCAACCAGTAAAAAGTTACCAGTCGTGCAAGTCCAACACCACTTTTTATGTAAAAATCGTAATTTCCCGAAAAACGATGCATCCCAGCTGTTTGAAACCCTCGCCATTTGCTTTCGAATGTCGATTTCAGTCTAAATATGTCTCCCCGTAACGTGTACGAGTCAATAAATCCTTAAAATCCCACATTGAAACACGTGACCACCCCTCCCCCCAGCCACGTAAATTTCGTCTGTCGTGATGTCCGTTTCAGCCATCGTCAGTGAATGACAGTGTAAATCGTGTGTCAACAAGTTGTTCTAACTGTCCGAACTGCATTTTACCTGAAACAATAACAAATTGAAACAATTTCCGACGTCACTTTTTTGTGTATTCCATCGTCTGCTACGTGCCTCGTGTAATTATTTTACAGTGTGAAATTCCTCTGAAATAAATTTAAAAAGTCTTTTATTAATTGTCGGCTTGCTCGGTTGATATTAATCCGTGCCGTGTCGTCCTGAAATAAACAATCACTGAGATTAAAGATCCTGCATCATGTCATATATAGGTCCGTTCAGACCATCGTAACTCCCTGTTGTGACAAAATTAAACTATCTCCGTGATATTATATAACAATGTCACGTGACTCCAGCTAGTTCATTTCTTTGCCTTTTACCATAAATCTCTTTCTCTTCTGCTACAAGTCAAGAAAAGTCATTAAAATACAAAACATATAGTTTAAAACAGAAAAGTAAACAAACAAACAAATAAACAAAAAAACTGGTTCCCGGTTTTTATATAATCATAGTTGCATATAAAACTATGAAACCAAAAAGGGCCCGGCCCCCCACCCAGGGCCAGCATGTTAAAAATTATAAAACATGCTGGCCCTGGGTGGGGGGCCGGGCCTTTTTTTTTATTCAATTTTTTTCCTGTTTTTTAAATAGAACGTTAGAAACAGTACCATGCCAAGAATATGGTTCTCCTGAAAGTCAAGAGCTCACGTAGAGCTTGTTACACGGTTGATTTCATAGAGATATAACAGTGCCATACTTTGTAAATATATCTGACTCCATTGACGACATAAATTAATTATCAGATAGTTAAACAATCATGAGGACCCCAGGTGGTCAAGGGAAGTTTTAGTCGTATATTCTTGGCATGTTATCGTCGCCGGCTCATAAAAATCCATAATTTCCTCCAAAACATCTTTTGCATAATAAAACAACTCCAACCATCCCTGGGGGCCTCAGTGGCCTAGTGGTTATGATAGTTAGTCTACTATTGATGATTTGATCACGTGGTCTGTCAACCATGATATTGCGGGTTCAAGTCTCACTGCTAGTTTTCCTACCGAATGTCTGGTTTTCTCCAGGTACTACAGCTTACTCCACAAATTTTAACTGGATGCCATGATATAGCTGAAAAAAATGCTGAGTGGTGATAAACATTAAAACAAACAAACCAACCATCCTTGTAATTGTATACAATTATACTATAAATCATATTATTTCATTAATGCCATTAAGGGAGAAGCAAGTAAGAGACTGCTGTCACTATTGGGGATGGTACTAATGTCACACCTGTATATTTTCTGGAACACTGAGTTTGAAGATTATACTTTCAATGTGAGCAGTGCTCAACTGCAGTTAATGACAAGTATTAAAAGTTTTCCTACCAAAGTTCAGATATTCCAGCATCCTCCTCCAAAAAAAACTGTACGCCATGAGATAGTTGAAAATTGCAGAAAGTGGCGTTAAACACCATTCAAACAAACAAACATACATTTTCTGCTGGTCCAAAGATAAGTCAGAGACAGTCATGCCGTGTCAATACAAGGGTGATATGTTGTTCAAATACATATAACTATGTTTTTAGATAATATTTGTTTAGTTATCCATAACCAGATGGATAACGATGTGTGCCTACAAGTACTAAATAAATCATTTACATTTTTTCCATATTTCCAAATTTACAGTGTTACTTCAATGACGATATCTACAGAATAGACCTGTGTGTGCAGATCACGAATCACAAAAATCAAGCTTTAAAATATAATCCTCACTTTAAAAAAGACAGCAGGAACTAAACTTCTTGGTGAAAAAATAAGTTTTTCACCCACATGACCCATGGACTTACAATCTAAAGAAAGACACAATTTTTGAAATATAAAAATCACACTTTGCATTTGTGAGGCATTTTGAACAGCAAAATTAAAACAATTTAAATTCAGTCCTCAAAATTAGCACTGTACTGATGGACCACAACTGATAAATATCCCAGTGATCTGGTAACTTTCTGAAAGTTTTAGGACAAATTTTCTTGTAAATGTTCATCTAGATTAATGTTTTTAAACATAGCATAGCAACAACAGCTGATTAATGATCACTTAAACTTTCTGTGTACACTGCACTTGGTTTAGAACAGTAAAAATATTAAAAAAACTCAAAATAAAGCTACGTCACTGGCTACTAATTCATTTCATGGATTTTTCTCTTTCAGTGCTCACTTATTCAGTTGCCTTGATTACAGTAGAGTAATGTATGTGTATGTGTATAACACCGCTTCGAAGAAGAGGGTATACTGTTTTTTAACCCTTGTCTCTCCGTCTGACCGTCCTTCCGTTGGTTAAAAAAAATTCCGTCGCAGTTTTCTAAGTACGCAGAAGCCTGATATTTTGCATATTGCTTTATCCTATAGTACCACATCATAGTGTACAGCGATTTCATGCTCCTTGGTAATCTACTTCCTGTTTACCTAATTTTTTTTCACTAGTGAGCATTATCTCACAGATACACTTGTTTGAGATATTTTTGGCAAAATTTTAGAGTGATATTGTTTAATTTGATAGCAATTTCATGAAGTTGTTAAAAAACCACTACTTTATAATAATTTTGTTTAAAAAATGTGTATCACACAATTTAGATTTTTTTAAATAACTGTGGTGGCTTTAAATAGGGCCAATTTGATATATTGTTCATCATTTGTCTCATCTATGCTGCTGCCGCCAAATAGTGGAGTATTGTCCAGTCCAACAATCAGTTTCAGAATTTGTATTTCCCAAGTTTATATATGCGTTGGTTCTGCAAGCAAGTGACTATAATTCCAGGATTGATAATTCTGTGTCTTGCTCCTGAAAAATATACCTGTAGTTAAGATTTAACAATAACATCATAACATTATTATTAAAATGTACAAACTGAACAGGAGCTATTTCGTAAAAGAACACAATTTTTCCTTTTAATTATATTAAAATACAATTAGAACATAATAATGTGTGAAAAATATCAAGGTACAGTACAGTAGTACCGCCTCTTTACTTGTGTAAACAGGGACAGAGGTACTTAAAAGTAAACATATTGGTTGTCTGCATGATACAAGCTCAATGACAGGAAATACTTGCTAACTATAGTAGACTGGTTAGACTTACAAGTAACTTTTTCAATCTAATTAAAATTAAATCCTGCACCTTCTCCTCCTGTTTTTGTGATAGGTCGCTACCGCTGCAGGACGTTTCATCCCATAACTAAAACGGACCATAACCAAAACGGACCATAACCAAAACGGACTATTGCCAGATCGGACCACCGGAAATATAAAATAGTATATACAGATACCAACAAATAAATATTTATTTAAAAATAATTGACAAATAATTTAAATTAAAATTAATTAAGAACAATAATTACAATTCATTCTAAACCACTAATTAATATTACATGATTTATAAGAGTGTGATCTAACATAATTAAGAATAATTTAATTTGCTTTGTAAGCTGAAATCTGATTGGCCAATCCAAATGTAGATATCCATATTATACCATATGACTTGCGTTGGTCAAGCGCACTATTCTTACGCCGTTAAAATTCAAATAGTTCTATGACGTCGTTGCTGTTTTTAAACTTTAAAATTGTCAAGATTTATAGTTTAAATTATAAACTTGTAAACTTATAAAAAAATATTCGTAGATCCTCCGATTTTGTGGTTTGCATCAGGACAAGAAATTGCTTCGACAAGATGTCTAAATGCATGAAGATTCCTGAAGGAATGGTAAGCCACAATAAATTATCAGCTTATTAAAAATAATAACTTCTGGTGAGTCTTAAAAACATTACTATCCATGTATTAAACATGTTTGACTCCTACTCAGTTATTGATGCAGGAGCATTCGTCTGATGAGATCTGCAAAGGAGGGGGTTGTCGTAATAAAACTTATAAAAGTCGCGTTATGTGTTTTCACATAATGTTCATAAATTTCATTGAATAACCCAAATATTATACTAGGGTTAAAGCCTAGCCTACTCCTATGTATTTAAATGGCAATTTTTATCATGTGACAAACCAAGGTCTAACATTCAACATTAATCCATAAAAATATCACAATAAAAATGTTATATTATGTTACAACATATACTAAATTACTAAGAGGTTGTAGAGAAAAATATGGGTGTAGACATTTAATTTGTGTGTGTGTGTGAATATTTATATGGTATGTTATTTGGTATAGTAGTGGAATGCTCTTTATTTCACAAATTACTTATTATTATGTGTTTAGAGTCAATGTGTTACATACCAAATAAATTTCATCAAAGATACCAAGGTTAATATACTTTATTACGCCAGACGCACGTTTCGTCATCAGTGGCACCACTTATGTTTAGACTAATCTTCTATAATTTAATTTGCTGCCTAAGCTGAAATCTGATTGGTTAATTATAATCGAGCAACCCATATTATAAGATATAACTTGCGGGACCTATTACCTAATCTTACGCCGTAAAATGCAAATAGTTGTTCCATGACGTCATCGAAGTTTTTACCATAAAAATTGTTAAGATTTATAGTTAAAATTAAATTACAAGGAATATTTCAAATTTCTGAGCAGGTTATACGATCCTACATTTCTTTGGAAGACTTATGATCAAAAGCATTAAATCTTAATTTCTGAAAGAATATTTCAAATTTCTGAACTGGTTATACGATATAATATGGTTTGGGTCTGTTTACACCATTCATAAACCGCTTTGTTTATTAGGCGTAAACAAACAATAGTAGACGAACTATCTTGACCACTCGGGCCCCGAAGCCTCTGATACCTGAATGGGGGTAAATGTATCCTGCTTTCATGCCAGACACAGCTGTTCATTGGATATGTTGATTAGTTTAATCTTAGTTTTTACTTTTCATAAGTACTCATATTTAAATTGTTACATTTTCTTTTACAAAGGAGTTTACAAGAATGAGGAAAGAAATAGTTAAAGCAAGAAGAGGAAGGGGACACAAAGCAATGAAGCAAAGATAGGAAAAATTTTAAAATTTTAATTAAATTTACATTAATGTTTTACTTGCTGTATTTAAATGTTGTGGCCCTAAATGACTGGGTAGAAATAACGATCAAAATTTTGAATGATGTGGGGATTGTTATCTCCCAAAATTTGGTAAGAGAATAAATATGGGAAATCTGTAACATAACTTGGCTGAAGATACATCTGAAGGAGTAGAGAAATGAAACAACAGCGAGTTTTCTGTGCGTTTCATTGGGACCATCACAGGGATAAAAATATCGGACCCAGCCATATTTTGGCAGATCGTACCGTGGATTTTCAATTACTCTGGAATGACAATATCACTTGGAAATTGTGCTGTTTCAATTTTGACATGTAAACTTGTTTACTAAGTTTTAGTCAATAATGGTTGGGCCCTATCAAAATGGCGCATTAAAAATGCCACATGTACTATCTTTTATATATTCACTTAAAATGACATGGATCAACAAACTTTTGGACGCAACAAACCTCTAACAATGGAAAATACTTTTAATAGACAAGTATAAAAAGTTTGGGGAAGAAAAAATTTGGTTTATGTCACTTGATGGTATTTCAAAAATATCAAAATATTTTAATAAATTCTGGGAAGACATGCTTTTAAATTGGAGTGTTCTAAACTGTGAAACAACCAATGAATCCTGAGCCAATCCCTATGGTTTAATAGTAATCTCAAAATAAATAATAAAATAATCTTTTTCCCAAAGTGGTGTGAAGCAGGAATTTTCTTAAGTAATGATTTAGTTGATGTCAATAACGAATTACTAAGTCATGAAGATATAGTAACCCAATACAACCTAAACTTAAACATTCTACAATATTATTCAGTGTTACACATGATACCAAAGGTTTGGAAGGATATGATAAAAAATGGTGTAAAACTTGAAAATGTTTCAACAGAAAAATATGACGTCAAAATACATAAGAGATCTTGTCAATTTTTTCTATAAAAATATCTTTAAAATATTCCAATGAACCAATCCATCAGCAGGCTAAGTGAAACTCTGAACTAGGCACCGATATCCTAAATTGGGACTTCCTTTACAAATTACCCTTTCAAGTTTTAAAAAATGATCAGTTTATAAAATTGAAGTACAAAATTATGCACAGAATAGTATGTACTAACTCCCTTCTATACAAATGCAGACTAAAAGAAACCCACTTATGTAGTTTTTGCAATGAAACAAAAAAACCATTACTCACCTTCTCTGGGACTGCTCAATATAATTTTTTTTTGTAGAAATAAAAAAAAATCTGTGCAATATAATATTACCAAGAATAGCCACAGATAGTATCTTTGGTTCATAGTACAATGATCCGCTGGTTAATTCTCTTATTACTATATAAAAATACCACATGTTTTATTGTAAACTATCAGGTACAACACCATCAATACAGGGTGCCATTAGCATGCTTAAATATACATATAAAATTGAAGTTTTATCATCATCCTATTGCAGATCCCCTGCAGTGAGGGACACAATTGAAAATAAATGGATGTCCCTGAGAGCCCTACTCACTTAACATCATTAGTTGTAGGTGTGTATATATCTCAGGAGACTCCATCAGTACATGGTAGACAACCCTGTTGTCTTATTGACTTAAAAAAGTAATATATATGCTCATTGGACTAACCATGTGGACTATATGTAAGAGAATGTGGGTGTTTGTGTACTACATAGTCTTTGTAGATGACTGTGTGTATTTATGTCTTTATCTATGTATGTATGTGAATCTGCTTATGCATATATAATTGTAGGAGTACACATACAAACGTATATTTAATATATTCTCTTATGCTGCTGACATGACCAAATATAAACAATGCTTTTGAAACTTTGAGATTATATTAACCATTATGTTTTTTCTCAAGCAGATGGATTATTAATATACATGTATATATTAAAAATAAAGAATTACCAACAAAAATGTTTTAGTCAATTTTAATACAAATTTTTCTGGTATGGTATACAGTCACTGCAAAATCTTTGTCATCAAAAATCTTTTTATGGACCAACTTGAATCACATTATAATTTATTTTTTTCTGTTAGCGGTAGTTATAAAATATTTGAAATATTTTGATTATTTCAATTTTGCCTTTCATTTCAGGTACATAAAAAACCCAATCAACTTGGACTTAAACTGGCCACCAAGAGTATAGAAACATTTAGAGAATAAACAGTTGTTCCATGAGAAAAAAGAGAAGAGTGAAAATAATCTATTTCTTAACAAAGATACTTTGTTTTCAAACATGGTAAAATACCAGAGAAGTGAAAGGTTCTTGCAAAGGAAAAATAAGCAAATTAATAATTGAATTTAAAGTTTGTAGTCACTGAATTAAAATTATATAGTTGTCAACAGTATGTACTAGTTTTATAATAGTCAAAATATCATTATTAGGAAAATATTAAACAATAGTAGATTAGTTTGGAGGTAATATTCTTTCTGATGCTCTTGTACTTATTGAAATGATTAAGTTACACTGACATGCTTAATTTATTGTGGAATGAGCTGCGATACCTAGGAGAAAGCGTGCACGCTAAACATGGAGCTTCATTTCCTTAATTAGAAAATTAATTTCCTTAATTGTGTACACTAAAATCAGTGAAGCCGCTGCTCTGGCGGAGAAAGCATGCACACAAACCAGTGAAGCCGTTTCTCCTTGCATTGGGAGAAAGCGTGCACACGAACCAGTGAAGCTGCTACTCCTTGCTTTGTGAAAAAGCGTGCACACAAACAAGTAAAGCTGCTACTCCTTGCTTTGGGAAAAAGCGTGCACACGAACCAGTGAAGCCGCTACTCCTTGCATTGGGAAAAGGCGTGCACACGAATTGGTGAAGCCGCTACTCCTTGCACTGGGAGAAAAGGTCCAAAAAACCAGTGAAGCCGCTACTCTTAGATTAAACAGTTTACACACCAAGGAAATATGAGCAAGCCATTGTGTTAGATGTAAATACATAGATGGTATTTAGAATGCAACAAATAAAAAGGCATTGAAAAGCATGTTCAATATGAAATGCTGTCTTTTCTGACAGACATGTGCGTAAGCATTTATTAGAATGCAATGACATTAATTGTTTGACTGATGATGTTACAAATTACATACTAGGTAAAATCAAAATGACATTAGTTTTGAAAAACAGACATTTTATTTTGATCATACGACAAAATTGATTAATATTCCGTCAGAATTGTATAACAATTTAGAAGAAGATACTAAAGCCTGTTTTGAGGCAAATTCAATGAAGATAACGTTAACAAAAATTTAGAATTTGAGTAAGAAATAGGGAAGCAAACATACTGGCTGTGTGGCATTATGGCAGTATATTTTATATATTTCTGATACTGCTATGACCTTACATTTGAACATTTTATAGGCATTTTTCAAGTTGCTGTCTTGTAAATCGGATCTGTATTCCAAAGATTAGAGAATTTGCTCTGAAAACATATTAGTTATCAAAAGTTTTGAAGATGAATGCTAGAATTCAGGCAATATGTTGTTTGTATTAGATGTTATGTTTTGTATGCATGTGGTGATTGCTTTCCTGATGTTTACGGTTTAATTTTGTTAACATTTTCTTCTTCATCTTGGACAAATTTGTGATCAACCCCTTCTAAAGCAAATTAATAACGAGTCCTACATTTTCTTTTTTCATATACATGCAAGATGTATTCTTATAAATGGTAATATTTAAGCTTTTTAAATATTCTAAGATCAACTGAAGTTGCAATAGTATAGTGCTGTATATTTTTAGTAAGCAGAGATATTTTCTGCTTGTACTTTGTAGTAAATATAATTTAATACTGCATTGTGGTATGTTTGTAAGAAAGTATTTTCTCATACATGTCAAGTTTATACCAATAAAATTTATATGGAAAGGAAAACTAGTATAATAGGATGATGTGGTGTTTGTTTTTGTATTTTTAAATACTTAAAACTATAGTGTAATGTTTTTATTACTTCTACATTTAATTAATAAATGTTAAATTATCTGTTTGTTTTTAAAATTCTTTAGGTAGATATTTAGTGTCCATTTTAAAGGTGTCATTTAAATATCAGGAGCGTTTTTAAGTTCAAAAGTATACCGCTGAATTTCTCGTTATTTGACTTTACACATATTGTTTGAAGATTTTGGAATTGTGATCAACATTGATACAAAACTGTGCCACTATTAAGAATATCATAGTTGTGTAATATTTATTTGACATTGCAGCAAAATGTCATTAAACTATCAACACCGACAATATAAGAAATTCTTCACATTTTAAATTAATATGATCAAATGTCACCGATGACTATTCATCAACCTTTCATTATAAACAAAATGTCCATATAACATGTGGTTGAAGATGATTTGTCGTCGACTTGCTGAAATGTCACGGTTGACCTTTCATCCACCTGTCAGTATCAACAAAATTTCTAAGATAACATATCGTTCCTCTTTTATTAGGAACAATGTCGCAGACGACCGTTGTCCACCTGTCAGTGTACACAAAATGTCCCAGTAAATATATCGTTCGCCTTTCAGTTTGAATGAAATGTCAAAGATGACCTGTCATTCATCTTTAAATTTTAACGAAAGATCAAATATTGTCTGTTGTTCACATTTCTAAAATACAAAAGGTCAAATGTTGGCTTTTCTACGACAAAATTTAACAAAATATGGACTTGGGAGATAGGTCAACTTTTGATAATATTTTGGGCTTGACAAAATGTGAACAACAGAATTAATTCACAAAGTATCAACTTTCCTTGAACTACAATCGGAGCAATAAAACCTAACGGATCGTATAAGCTGTTTACTACAGATAAGACCCACGTCTGCTAAACGGCTTCTCATCCACGATACACAATAGCTGAATGAATCATACTGTAGCTTCCAATACAGTCCTAAAGTGCGTTGCATCGGGAATTCTGATACCCCTAAATCAATGTTCTGTAAGTCACTTGCTATGTCACAAACTTAAAAATGCTTTCATGACATCTTGACTATTCTACGCTATTTTATGTAATCGAAGGTTTTCTCCTTGACTCAAAGTATCTGTGGTGCGTGTCATTAGACCGATAGCCTTATTCGCTGATGGTAAAGACACTAAACCATCATCCACATAGAAACTTCAAAAATGTCAAGGCCATAAAGAGCTGAACTGGTCTCAGCTGTCTTGAGGAAACAATAGTTTGCGATGGATGGGGATGAACTATTTTCAAATACGCACACTCACATTCTATACTCTGTGAGGTTATTTGACGTATCATTGTCCCTAAACCAACAAATCTAAGAAAGTGTCTGTGTTCCTCAGTTACTCCAAAGCAATAATACATTTGTTCGATGTCTGCGACAATTTCTACAAGATTTTTCCGGAACCCAAGTAGAACACCAACTAGGCTGTTTATCATATCAGAACCAGACACTAGTACGTCATTTAACGAAACCTTCTGAAATTTGGTAGATAAATCAAATACCAAACGTACTTTGTTCTGCTTCTTGGGATGATAGCCAAATACCGGGACGCACCTACGCTCTGCATTTTGTTTTGAATAACTTTGTCCAGAAACTCGAGAAAATGCTTTCTCTTAACTTCATCTCTCTGTAAGCTTTCCACAAAACTCCTAGTCATACGAAGAACTTGTTCGCGGTTATCTGGTAATATCAATATGGGATATCTAAATGTTACTTGAGCTACCCAGTAGCCATCATCTCCTCTGCGAACACTTTCATCCATCGTTCTTAAAAATAGTTTATCCTCCACTCACGGTCCAACCTTGTCATCGTAGTCAATCCTTTCGAATATTCCACATTGAAAGACAATCTGCGTTTTAATCGGACATGGTTTGCAAATTGGTGATTTACCATTTTGTAAAACCAAAGGTTACAAACCGAGGATGACATTTCTTCAAACATGTTTCTTCAATAAAATACCATAATTGTAAGTTAAATATCAACGGAATTGACCGAACAAAAACAGCCTTAATTCAAGGGACGAATAACAATCCCGATTTAAAACGAAAAATCTATACAACACAAAACCAAACAAAAAACAGAAAGTGAGTAACACGAACACAATAACAACATAGGTGTACTCGGGTGCTCCGGATGAGAAAGCAATGTCTGCTTCTAATTAGACACCCGTCGAGTTACTGATTGTCATGTCTAGGAAAAGGTCAAATCCAGTAAGACTAATAACTACCTATGACTCAGAGAGATTGTCGATTTCCGGTAACGAAGTCCAATAACGAGTACGTTTTTTAATAGATATTCTTAACAGAATATCAGAAAAAACAGAAATAACAGAACCAACAGCAGAAATAGATCAAATTCAAGATCTACAACCATACTCTTTGTTCGTACTTTTGAAATAGTCAACTAAACATCGAGCAATTCTTTGATTTTGACAAATTCGGACGTATATCGAGGCAGCCTCAGGTTCTAACGCTAGATCAGTTGTTCATTTGGGAGTCCAGCCTTTAAGAAATGACAGACTCTTAGATGACTGTTATGAATACTACACTTTTCACCAACACTGTAAGACGTGTAAAATGTAATCATTTAACAGCTAATACCGATGATGCCGTAATGTTGTAAACTTTATATGTAAAGTATTTATATTGCAAAAAGTCTGCAGACAAGTTATGCAGTTAATTGCTGCGTTTTTCAGTTGATTTATTGTTTGTTGACTTGTTCTCGTCCTGAATAAAACTGAATTACTTGAAGTAAATCAAACATCCAATAAATCTATCAATTAATCAACCTTCAACGTATTTGATTGAATTATCTATGCATGATTTGCACATTTGCTAATAATAAAATGTTCCATCAGTCCATATTGCAGGAACAGTTACAACCCATCGAACCTCGTTTTCCGAAGTATAATGCCTTTGCCTTTTCATATATTAAAACACGTTTTGCAAGGCAAGAATTGAGCTTGAAAAAACAGTCGTGACACTTAACTGTTTACTATGTATATTACTTAATACCATATCGGGTGTTGAGACCTGAAAAACATTATAAGAACACTTGGACACAAATTACACGCGTCATCGAGTTGTTTGATTGTTTGTTAAATAATTTGAAACACATGCAAAATGATAAACGTATGGTCGTCGTATATTTGGTGCATGTATATATATGAATGAATGAATATGTTTTGCCAGAAGCATACATGAAAAGCTATGGCAAAGAAACAATATATACATAATTTGGCAAAAATGACTTCTGGCAGTGAACAACACAATAACTAAAAAAGATAATTAACCAATAATAAGAGATATACTTTGGATGTATGTTTCAAATAAAATATAAATAAATTAATTGTACCGTGTTTCGGTGCATTATCAGGGATAAGGACAGGAGAGCGTTAGAACATCTTGTTTGTAACGTATTCGTGGTATATTGACATTCATACCAACTTATTAAGACAGAAAACACTATCGGGCGGTCGGGTAAACGTCATAATATCGTCAACTTATATATTCCACCTTTAACGCATGCGTTTTTGTTAAAAAGACTAGAAAATTTCTCTTTTGTGATCTTACAATAAGAAATGCTCATGATTTTTATGGTGTTTATATACGGAATAGGCCTTTATATTCGTATTGTAAACCAATCATTATGTACATGTATTATTTTTTACAGATCTTATAAGCCGTTTTTCCAAAATCACTATGTGAAGTGCAACCAAACACAATACATTTCTCATATTTGAATCGAGTTGCCTTTCTTGTGATGTTTTATGTTATATTGTAAGTATTAAATAGGTATGTTTACATGGTTTTGACTGTTACTGTTATATAATTAGCTACATAAGTAACACTTATTACTTGCGATATGTGCATTCTTTATTGCGCTTAAAACAAGAATCGAGAAAAAACAAACATAAATTAAAATCATTTTAATGTGCGAACAAACAAGAACAATAAGAGAGAGGACAACTCTACAAAAAACGGCTGCATTAGAAAAACGCATAGTAGAATTATAGTAGCATGAGCAATACGATAAAACATTTCAAGAATAACCTCAAACTAGCAATTCCAGTTGTTTTAATAAATGGTCATGATTAATTTTGAGCGATCGTAGAACTTAAATTATTTAAAAAAAATATTTTCTCGATTTTAGGTTTTTAAAAATATTTTTTAACTTGAATATTATTGGGCGACATTTTAAATAAATGATCTACAGTTCTTTTTTTGTAAACCTGGTTCGTGTAGACGCGTTCGTGCGAGCAGACGTTTCATTGTCATAATTTAAATTTATTTTGCCTAGAGGTGTGCAAGACATAATAAACGGAGGGGGTTGACGTACATCCGCCTTATTTTACGTAATCATAATTTGTTTCCCATGATATTTCTTTCAATTAAATTATTTATTAAGTATAATAACTTTATCGTGCCGATGTTAGCAACCCGTTGATATGTTATTCGTAATTGGTAAATGCCATGGGCAAGATTAAAACTTAGGTAAGTAATACATTTATATTATCACACCCTGTGCAAGTAATTGGTTTATAATATATGTTACTACACCCTAAAGTATAATTGGTACAGTGTTACTGAATGGCATATTTTGTTTTGGCCCGGCATTTGCTGTGAGAGTCAATACAAGGCCAACACATAAATCAACCAGTTCCTAAAAACTTTAACAGTCCGTATGGCTGGTCTGTATAACAGTCCGTATAACTAGCCAGTCAAACAAGAGTATGGACTATTTGTACTTAGCAAACTACAACATACAGCCCCTTATGATAAATCAAGATACTAAAAATCAAACAATTCCCTTCAAAATAGCCAAGAGACATGCAGCACAATTGTTGGGTATACATACGAACAGACAGCCATTTCCATAACTATGTTCCCGCGACACTGTGTCGCGGAGGCACGAAAGAAAGTTAGGAATCTGGCATAATTTTTATTGATTCGGAAGATCGGAAGTGGGATCGTAACCGGGCAATATGACTTTCCGTTAAGATATTGCTTAATATACAGATTTAAGCATATGAGTGCAGATTTTTAAGTAGGATTTATTAATGTATATTATTAAACACTGGGCGGGTAATCGAAATATACTATTGTATTGTTCGCTTATAATTAGTGTATGGTATTACGCCATATAAAATATGTTAGTACTTACTTAACAGTTGAGAGGTAAATGATATTCCGAAATTCTCTTGCTGTATAACTAAAGTCCCTTGACGACTCAGCCGAGAAGCTCCTTAATAATATTATTAAAAGAGATTTATCCTTGCGGTAAGCGTATTAGTGTATTCTAAATTGTTATGAAATGTTAGATATATGAACAAGTAGTATGTGGCAAACTTGACGTCGTCACATGAGTTGGGATCGCTAATCTAGAATAAGAGAAATCGCACTGCTGGTTCAACCCTAGGCATTCGCACATTTTTGCCATTAAAGATAACTTTTATTATTGCATTCGAAGTGTCACACGTTTTGTTTTTACATTTATTTCACGTCTACATAACGATGATGCCTGATATTCATCGTTTGCGTGAAATCGATTGAAATGCCTAAATGTTATCATGCTTGGTTGCATCTCCATGAGACATCACTTTACACTGATAGAATTTTTAACGTGTTGACTTCAATCGAATAACTATGTTCAAGTCCAGCGAACAATAATTAAGCTATATTCAGCAGGACGTCAACATAGTTTGGTGTTTCGGTATGCCAGCATTTGTTAAATTTTTGACGGGCCAATGCTGCATTTATAAAATACTTAGTATTTTGAGTATAATAAGAATCTTATTTCACAGGTAGGATCTGCTTGCTCTTCTTAATTACCTGAGATCACTCCCATTTCCTTAAGTGTTCGTATTTCTTTCATTTGTTTGTGGTGTGTGGTGTTTTGTTCTTTGTTCGTTATTGTTTCTCACGTGGTGTTGTGTTAGTGTTATGGAATAAGAAAGTTGACTGCCCTTTTTGTATTTCTTCGCTTCATTCAGGTATATTTAATTAACTATGCTTGTGTGAACAAGTTAATAAAAAACCAGATAGTTAGGTTTTCAAACGTGCATAGAATTGTCATCTTATCATTGTTGACTTTTGCATCAATACTTAGAATAACGAGACAATATTGACCAAAGTCTCAAAGCGTGGTGTGAATTATTAATTTGTTTGTAAAAGCTGTGTGATTCATTTTCATACTGCTAGATTCTATGTCTCTCATTTGCAATTTTCTTCGACCCTCTCCTTGGTTATTTATATGTAAATGCATTAAAATAACACAGTATATGAGAAATCCACAGTACTAGTGTTAAAGTAAACTTATCTAATTTATCATGAAGAAATATGTCGACATGTAAACAATCTAAAAATTTAGTTATAATTAAGTGCCAGCTGCAACCTTGATCATTAGAGATTTGAAAGTTTGTTGAAGTTTTATGATTGTGTATTTCCTACCTTTAAAAGAATAACATTATTTAGAATACCCACTTTACACAGAAGCATCAATGATATTAAATTTGTCAAAATTCTGGGTCGATGAGGACATTTATGTAAAATTATGGAAAAAAGTGAAAACATTAACCAAGACGATTTAAGTTTATCATGATCATTCACAAATACATTTTAGTTGAGCGAAATATTGAGGTCACTAGAAATATAACATTTATGTTGATAAATTGATGAGTGATTATGGGTAATAATTAATTAGACATAAAGGATTTAAAAGATGCTGTAAAAAGCATCTCAAGTGAAATTCGGGATTTGAATAAAAGCGACAAATTTGATAAAATGACAGGTAAAAACGTGGTTGTAGTTTGTGATGGGCATACAAATCAGTCGAAACGTTTGTAATTGGTCTGCAAATTAGTATTTACTTACATGTCGGTCTATCTTTTTTTACCGATTAGTGTATTGTTTGTTTCCGTAATAGATATATGTGAAATACTGCTCATACGACGTCTAGCAACAAAGCAATCAACTTCTCTGTCACTTGTGGACAAACAAAGCAGATGTGTGTTCACGCCTAGGAACAGTTCAAGTAGAATATCCGTCGTATTGAGCGTCAGGAATTTCAGTTTTTTTTGCGAATATAGGTCAATTAAGAAATAATTCACGGAAGCTGTGGGTTATCATTGTTTTACAACGGGTTGACCATTTATGTCGTATTATTTTATCCCGAGCGATAGCGAGAGATAAAATAACGACATAAATGGACATCCCGTTGTAAAACAATGATAAATCATAACCTTTGCGGAAGAGTGTGGGAAAATAGCCGCCAATACAAAATGGCGGCGTTCAATTTTTTTGGAAAAAATGCTGCACTCAAGTACTCCGGATTACTAAGCAGTCTTGGAAGTGGAAGACTAACTAGTGCAGATTGTTATTCTGTCGCAAGTCGCAAAATATAGTCGGTTACAAGACAGTTTATGTTTGTGCATTAAAATCCACTTACATATCAAATTTCGTTCAAATCGAATGAAGTTTACGTGCCGGAAAGTATGGTGAAACAACTGCCATTACAAAATGGCGGCGTTCGCGTATAATATTTTTTTCCAAATTGCTCAGGATAGTCTACTGTATTAGTGTACAATTTTCCTTGAAATCGCTTCAGCCATTCCTGAGATCTGATAACTGCACTTTTTTCTTCAACGGTTGCCATTTTCAAAAATCTGAAACCGATATGTAAAACTAGACATGAAATTCTGTGGAAAGTTTCACGAGGATGCCTCCACTACTTCAACGAAAAACATATCAAAATTGGCGGCCATTTAAAATACCTGCCATAGAAGGTAAAAATGTACATCATAGTGTGGTGCATATACTTTTGAATTTTGTAAGAATTATTTTTTATTTTGTCATTTTCAAAAACGTTGCAATTGTAAGACGGGGGAGATAATCGAATTCAAATTTCTATGACTTCCACCCATTTGCAAAATCTTATTCTACCTGAAAAAATATTTCGTGCAAATAGGAGCATTTTGAATTTTCGGCGGCCATCATTGATTCACAATGGTTCTCATAGAAAGTCAATACGTTCGTCTAAATGGTGTGTTATAAGATAATCCTATGATATAACAACTTTAATTCATTTTCATAAACGTTTGAATTTTTAAGCATTTTTCCAGTTTTAAAATGGCGGCGATTTTTTTGACCGCCATGATTAAATTCAAAGTTTTATAACTAACATACATTTACAACATCTTAATCTGCCTGGCTACCAAGTTTCGTTCAAATCGAAGAATTTTGAATTTTTGGCGGCCATCTAAGATTCAAAATGACCGCCATAGAAAGTCAACATGTGCGTCGTATGGTGATGTATAACATGCTCCACTTGGCCGGACAAACTATCTGGCCAGAAAGAAGAAATAAAAACTAGTGCTGATTGTGATTGCAAGCAAGTCACAAAAAGTCCCATTCCGTCTACACACATAGTCGGTCACGTGACATTCTTAGTTTATGCATTAAAATCTACATAATTACATATCAAATTTCGTTTAAATCAAACAAAGTTGACGTTTGTGTGTTTAAATGGAGACCAATGCAAAATGGCGGCCGTTCGCGTCATATGTTGTCGGTAAAAATGCTCAGAATAGTTAGCTCTATCATTTTCATTGAAATCGCTCTAGCCATCGCAATTACAAGAAAACTGATTTTGTAAAAATATTTTTAGTAGACTTGGTATAATATTTTATTAAATTGAGAACAACGCAGTATCATAATATCTCTCATATCTTGTTTAGTTCAAACAAACAAATTCCTTTAAAGTCCAATATAATGTTACATTTCAAACACTTGAGATATGTTATAAAGTTTGATTCGCCTTGATTATCTGCGTATAAATCCGATAACCCATATTACAGTCCTTTAAAGAAACTGGGTAGCCCTAAAAAGGTATAGATTCAAGGTTAAAATGTATACCTTTATTCTACGTCATTGTTGGTAGAATTGTGATACTTTCAACATGATACTGTATCATAAATAGAGCTATTGAATTATAACTTTTAATTCGACAAGTTTTAAAGTAAAGAGAACATGAAATAACATATAGCTATTTCTTTCTGCAGCATGATTATAGGGTTGATTTATTAATTCCACGTTTGCTAAACCACAAGAAAGAAGTACTTCTGCTATATTTATGACAGTAAATTAATGCGAAATGGGGTTTAACATCGGGAAAAAATTATGCTGCCACTGTAAAAAGTGTTCAGTAATGGGGAGGGGGATATTAAGGCCTTTTTAGCTGCTACAATAGGTCTACCCTTTTTGAACTATACAGAATCTTGTAAGTATTGTGGGATTCTTCAAACACGTTTCCCACTTCGGTCTGTGATCAGGTTTTGCGTGTGAAACATTACAACCACTTAACGAGATGGCCTCCCTATATGCGGTACGTTATTCAGGAGGAAAACGAGGTACGGCGACCTTTGGAAAGAAAACGGAAAATCTGAGTGAATTAGAGTTAAAGCATTCTTTGGGCTCGAACTCGTTATCTCAGTGTTGACACGACGGTGAGCAATAGTAGATGACGAACTATCTTAACCATCTAACCACGAAGGCCCTGCATACATTTAATATTCTGCTTTACACCTAATGTTGGGAAAACTTTTATACCTGCTTAAAGCCCATTATTGTTTATTTGCACAAACTGATTAATCCTGTTTCAAATCTGGTGTCTATATTCCGATATTATAATCTTTTAACGTCATCTTATTATACAAATAAAAAATTGGACACCTAAGTCTGAATAATCCTGCTTAAAACCTTATGTTAACCATATCGTTTTGTTTATATCTATGTTAATATTTTGTGTATCTCTAACAATATGTTTGTAAATGAGGTGGGGGGGGGTAACAGAAGACTATTAAAGCTTTAATATTTTGTTATAATGTCTCATAATTGCCTTATGTAAAATGTTCTAAAGTTGCTCTCAAAAGATATTTTATATGTATTTATATGTATAACAACCATGAAATGTAGAGGAAAGCTGCATCCGAAATAACCGTAAGAAGGAGTAACATGAAATTCAAAGAATGTCAACGACTTGGTAAAAATGCAACTCTGATTTACGACCGATAGATTGTTGACGAACAATCATATGAACCGCAATCACAGCGAGAAGAGTCCCGTCCTATACACAATATCGACAACGCATCGGACATTCGTGCTGGTTTTATTGACAAAAATAATATTACTCACCAGAATGTGTGTGGTAGTAACTGAGTATGATCGGTTAAGGATTCCAAATGATTATGATTATTACTTAAATAATAGACAAAAAAATCACTAATAGATGTGGTGGTACAGTAATAATTTACAAAGAAACTTTCTTGCAGTTTATTACAGCTGACAGCAAGTTTGTGCACTGGGTAGAAATTTTAAAGATATATGCTCAATAAATAATAATATCGTACTCGTGTGTACGTATATCACACACGAGATTTCCTTGGGTACATTGTAATATTAATATAAATACAAACTATTAGGGAATTATATGGAAAACAAGTAAAGAAAATGACTTCAAGCGAGAATATGAAAACTATCCGAACAAAATCAGACAATGGTAACACGGAATACACAAATTCATTGTTAAAAGAAAGGCCAAAGAATATAGAAAGAACTTAATAATAGTTTGCCGATTATACCAAGATAAATTTGTCAATAAATCTCCCGCAAAGTCTGATAAAAATCATTCTGGAAAACTCTAAAGAAGTTTTTCGATACTAAGAAAGAGAACCCCATGTACGCATTCGATTCCTTTTATAAATACTTTCGAAATTAATATCATTCTGATGTTGGAAATTATTAGTTACAACCCTTTTTATGATTCTATACATAATGATGTGATTACTGTAGCATAAGTTATGGAGCTATTACGGAATTAAGCAACAATAAATCTCCAGGTTTTGACAATATTTTGAAGTATATTACACATTATCCCCTTCAATAATTAAAGTATACCGTAGAATATTCAACCTTGTCTTTGAAACAGGAATAATGCATGAAAGCTTGAACCTCGGAATTATAAAACTTTTATATTAGAGCAACGGTAATTATACGGATCATGACAATTTTTTAACGATAACATCATTCTAAATTGATGTCTTTTGCAAAATGTCATTGATATCTTTTAATCAGGTTGGTTT
The DNA here is from genome assembly GCA_944474755.1 of Limnoperna fortunei. NCBI lineage: Eukaryota > Metazoa > Mollusca > Bivalvia > Mytilida > Modiolidae > Limnoperna > Limnoperna fortunei. Next base: position 24,777,454 of record OX104122.1, read on the forward strand.
TCGTAAAGAACATTCAACCGTATACAATAGTTTTGTCCGTCAAGTTTTAATATTGCTCTATACATCATTAGGTAACAAAATATTTGCGCGTGTAATGATTTTCTCAAAAGTTTTTACAAATTGTTGTGAAGTCACGAAACTACAAAGGCTTGAAATAAAGGGCAATATTGTCACAGTTATATTTTATATGCGCGACAATATAAAGTCAAAATAGAATTATAATTAAATACTTGATGAACATATTTGACAGAATAAGTCAAGTTGGTTATTTATTATTTCACACTTTTTTCTAACACATATGTGTATTTTCAAAAGATAAAAACCTGCAAGTACACTTGCCAATCACAATCACAAAATTATAACTTGCATTTACGTATTTAGAATAGTTAATACACTGTTTTTCATAACTGCACAAGAAATTGCTTAATTTTATGCATGTCAAGTATATATGTTTTTATAATTTTGTTAAATTAGATTTGGTTCCGTAAGGGTATCAAACATTGCAAGTCGTAAAAGGTAATACAATGTGAAAAAGGTTACTACGTAACACCGGTACGAGTATCCAGTATATGTGGTTTGTACCTTGTCCAAAAGAAGAAGACACAACAAAATCATTGCAAGTCGAGACAAATAAACTTCACTGTCATAGATAATAGGCTCACAACACCTATACAATCACAAACAAATGATCGTCTTTTTACATTTCTCGTCTCTATCATTCTCTTAAATCTTCTCATACTGAAGCAAAAGAAGTTTATAGTCCTAGATCTTACTTCAAACTCACGAACAAATATATCCATATTTATTAAAGACGGTCGAAAATATATATGCACCAAACCTGGCGTTTTAATTAATCTGGGTTTTACTGTGTAACCTTTTGTTTTATTTGGGAAATCGTTATTTATAGCATTAATTGTTCAATTTAATAACAGGTGCGTACAAAGTTCAGTTTACGTAAATCATTCTCGCACGCACGCATATGATAGCATAAGTTGTTCTTTTCAACGTTTCAACTACTATATGATGACAAGTTGTGATAGGTCATCATTTGTTATAATCTTTGCATTTTGTTAAGCATAAAGGCCGATAAGTTATCCTGTCAATTTAGTTTTCCCTATTTGGACTTGCGTTATCCTTAAATTAGATAAAAAATATGTTAGATGTCGATGTCCGCATGTCTTCTTGATGCATTTAATAAAAGTCTACAAGATTCAAAGCTTCTATTTGAAAACTTGTTTATTAATGTGGCATTAAAAACGCCTATTTTATTCGGATTACATTTCACATTGTACCCAGAAAAATGCTTCACGGATACAAAGAATTGGTGTGAAAACGACCGAACAACAAGAGCCGAAAGTAATTGGACAATTACAAATCCTAATATAGACAAACATGCAACGCAAAGCAAAAACCAAATACACAAAAACAGAAAGTGGGTAACTCAAACCCAATAAAAACCATGGGTTCAATCATCAGGTGCTCCGGACGAGTAATCGTAAAAAGAGCATCGTTGGTAGATTACAATCTGATCGTCAAAAACAAGGCGTCAAGGGCGCTTTTACTTGTATTAATAAGTGGTTAAGTTTGATAAAACATCACGAACGCATTTTGCCTTGTATTTGATCAAAATTAAAGATTATTGATGCATGTTTGTTTAACTTTATTAAAGATAATTGATATTTGAAATATCTTTATAGAGCAAAGTTTATTACCAAGTGACTAAAACACGTGATTTCTAGATGTTAGCCGTGTTAGAAGAACGATGCATTGACATGGGTTGTACAGCGTTATATACAACGTCGTAGGCTCCAAACTAGACACAAAAATGTAAGTACTACTGAACTTGCCTAGCTTTCGGAAGTATTAAACTGTTTCAATATCTAAATTAAAAGTTATGTTAGTTTTTTAAAAGAAGGAAACTGTAAATGTTGCATAGCTATTTATATGCGTTTGATTACTGACAAAGGGAATGTTTGGTTTTATTAAGAAAAATTGCAATTAAGGCTCTTTGTAAAACGTTAATATCATTTTTTATATACCATGGGATAACTAAATCATTTTGATAATATTATTAATTTAGAAATCGGAATAAGTGTCTGGGTTTCTCAGTACAATTGGTCTGGACGATTTATTGAAGATTTTCCAAAATGAAGATATCCGGATTAACGAATTAATCAAAATGGGACATCAACAGCTACAAGATATTGGTGTTATGAAATTTGGACAAAGACAGCGAATCATTAATGCTCTAGATAGTAGAAAATTGTCAAATTACACTGGTAATACAATATATGAATACGATAAAACAAAAACGTTTTTAACAGGAAATTGTATAATTCATAAAAGACGTGTTTTAAATAATAACATTTACTAAAACTGACTTAATTTGTTTTCATTTTTCTGTACGATTTGTAGGATTTCTTATTTCACTTATGTTACTATCTTTTGTTTATAATTTTGCAAATTAACCGAAGTTGGCTATGAAGAAATCAGTATACCTGTTATAAAAACCGAATTTGGCAGTGCATCTAACGGTACTGATGAGAGCAGTCAAGAATCGGACAAAAGATTGAATTTACCAGAAAACGAAACCGTAAGTACCCCACTTTATCTTGTAGATACAATCTGTCTTACGCTATATAACATACACAAGTGTAAACAAAACCATCACCAATTGTAGTAAACAAGTTTAAATACATGAATATTGCTCATTTGTTTTATGGTTGACTTAGAAATAAAACTCAGGTTTAAGTAATGATGTATTTCACCATGTAGACCCACACATTTTTGTATATAACATCGTCATATTTACATTTATTTCTTATGCACTATTTACACTCTTTCCAATCAAGTTGTGTATTGTGTAATAAAAAATAGAGGGATCGATAACATATGGGTGAAAACATGACTTTGGGGAATTATAAAATTCAGTACTAAAGAATTATTATCTTTATTTATTTAATATTCTACCAAATTCAATGACCAAACTGTGGAAAACACCTAAGACATTCATATACATATTGGTATACAAATATTTATAATGCAAGTAGTTACATTAATGACAAACAATCACAAGAGTAATATCCACGTTTGTAACACATTTCCAAGATAATTTTAATTCATATTTAATGTAATGTTTCATTTTCCTTGATGCCCGAGACATTGAAAATGCTATAACAATGAAACTGTATAGACTAGATTTGTGTAATTTTAGTTATTTCTATGGAAAATGGAAATATATTTTGTTTCGTTCCGTCATAATATACTATGGTTAAGCAACATATTTTTATAATAATATTATTTTAGAAAATGGAAGAGGTATCTAAGTTGCTCAGTAAACATGGTCTTCAAAAGTTATTAGAGATTTTCCAAAATGAAGATATCCAAATGGACGAATTAGTCAAAATGGGACATAAACAGCTACAAGATATTGGTGTTATCAAATTTGGACAAAGACAGCGAATCATCAATGCGCTAGATAGTAGAAAGATGGCTGATGACACTGGTAACACAATTTATTAATTAGATTAGGGCATAAAAGTATGAGGTTATCAACAGAAGATTACACAATTTATAGCCCATGTGCTATAATGTGACATATTTAAACAGACAAAAATGAGTTTGCAATGTTCCCTTTGTTCGAAAATTGCGGTTAACGCTCATCGTTATTTATTACCTTATAAATAAATTGTGCGAGAAAACTGTCTTTTGATTGGCTGGAAAATAGTTTCTATCAGATGAAAAAAAGGAACGTCATGGAGACACAAACCATTTGGCATCATATAATACTGCGCGGAAACTTTCTGTTTTTGTGTTGATCTCTTTATTTCAAAAAAATTGCAATTACAAAAACTAAATTTTTGAGTTTATTTTATTGTTTGAATATATTTATAAGTATTAACAACATAAAATATTTTCTCCATCGAGGGATAACAAAATTTCCGTTGTGCACATTTAATATACAATGTGCAAAATCGAAATTTTGTTATCCTCGATGGAGAAAATATATTTTGTAGTTAACTATGAACACTGAAATAAGTATTGTTTTTTTATTTTGCATATTATTAAGTAAATTCAAACGAAGGTGGGTATGAAGAGATAGACGTTGCCTTGATAAAATAACTAAGGAACAGTGTATCTAGCGCGAACAAATCAACTCTAGATGAAAGTAGTAACGATAAATATCTGAAATCAGACTCTGAAAAACGACTGAATTTAACACAAACAGAAACTGTTAATATATTCTTACACTATGGCAACGCATAAAAACTTTAAAACAAATTTAACAAATTTACTTATCGCAAATTGTAGTGAAAAACACTACATGTAGTAAGGTTCTGCATTAATTAGAAGACACAAAATTAGGAGATATTCACATTTTATTTCTTTCTGATTGTAATTTTCAGAAAGTCCCTTAATTTAAATATTTTTTCTTGAACATTATTTAATAATAAATGCAGTAAATGTATTTTCAGCGTCATTCCATGTTAAATTATAACTCGGAAGAAGTACAATGTACATTTTTATAACTGCTGGTACTCAAATTTAAATCGCATTAGATAAATAATGTAGCATTATAGAATTTTGTAAAATATGACACGCAAGGCTCTAATGTTTGGACTCATTGCCACGATCATACATCATCAATCATTGCAATTGATGCAAATGAATAGCAATACTAACGCAAGTTTCCTCCCTCCCCGGAAAATTGGTTTGTCATTTCGTCCACCCGTTACAATATATCTTATCCGCAACTCCACCAACACAACTGATTGAAATTAGATTAAACTTTCAAAGAATCTTTTCCTCATAGTGCATTCTGCACCTGATATTTTAGTGATATTTGGAGTTTCCAATAGCAAAACATGCAGTTTGCCATTTTATAACATAGGACACAGGGTGCATAAACTAGTGATCATTGCTAACTTAAGTTTATAGTGTGCGTGTTATTCCAAGTGTTTTCTTTAATACATTGTAATTTTTACACCAAACGTATCTTTTTTTTAAAATAGTAAGGAAACCAACCGAACAACTAGAGCCAAAGTTCAAGGGACAATTACAAATCCCGATTTAGACAAACATATACAACAATAAACATAAACCAAAAACACAAAAAAGAAACTTAAACAATGGTAATAATCATTGTTGCAATATGTGTTCCGGACGAATAAGCTGTGTAACAAGTTTCTTTAACTAACATTGTATGGTACACATTTAAAAAGAAGAATGTGTATTTAATCATTATGAAAAATAACAGGCATCGCATTAATTAAATAATGACACGTACATGCCAATTTCCTTGTAACAAATAGGATAAACCAAACAGGTTGTGTTCTTTGTAACTATCTACTTTATAAGTAAAACGATTTGGGTTCAAAGGAATTCAGACGCTCAATAAGCATAATAGAAGCTGTATTTGCATTCCTTGACTTTAGAACATTAATATATCACAAATTGGAATGCAACATTCCAGATGAAGGTAATAACAACAAAAATTACCAAAACACCAAGGAAACTGTCAAAAGTTAAAGGCACACCTAGATTGCTGATGGGTTATGTGGAGCATATACGTAAATGTAATCTTGTTCTTAGAAGTCTTGTTCATAAAATATTGTTTTAACACTTATTCGCAAAAGTGCGGAACTTTTTTGCCATTTCGTGCATTTCTAACGTGTTTACGCAGGGATCAATGTACAGACATTCCAATAGCGAATTACGTTCAACAACTGTACCGGAAACATGTATACCAGGGGCACAATCAGCAGTCTCGACATATGTCCCACAAGTAAGTCGTGCAATCTTTAATTGTAGTCTGTGCTAGCCTGTAGTCTTGATACCTGATGCAATTGACATTTACTTGCCGATCAGTTACACTAGTTATGCTAGTTATCTGGCATCGACCACGAAGGCGTGATACTGCCAAAAATCTACAAACAATTCTGTCAAATTTATCTTCAGACAGTAATCGTTTTTAGAATTAACCCTGTTATATTCATGTATGCAAAATCCAATGGATATATTCTCAGAGTGCTGCAGTACTTACTGGACTATACTAGCAATACATATATATGTTGTTGATCTAGACTGTAACTGAAGTTGTTTTATGTGCAGTCTATATTATCGAGATTTACATCGATATATTGAAGCAATATTTTTCTAAATCATATTTATTAAATGAATAAGCTTTGTTTTGAAATTAAATACCCTACTTTAATAATATGTAATTGTGTTGGATGCATGCTCATAATAGTAGGATTACATTATTGAAGGTAATAACAAAATATCGAACACCGAGAAAACTGTCAAAAAAAAGACAATCTACAAAACAAAGTCCGAGAAACCGGCAAAAAGACGACCTATCAAACAACAAGATTTTATGAATATTACTATTTACAATTTCAATTCCCATTCATTGTTTATTTTCTTAGATATCTGGAACATTAAAAAGACAAACACTTTCAACTGCAACGGTAAGAAAAAACTTTTTTGTAAATAAATTAAACTATATGAAAGATGTTTAAATCTCATTATTTTCTTGCTATGTTAACTAAATCTTATGTTTATTTCTATGTTAACCAAATTCATGTGCTGTGTACAAAGCAAACTTGCAACACAAATTATCTTGCACAACAACATATTTTTATGCACATTTTAATATCATTTGTATTACTTTCTTATAAGAACCAGGTAGCTAAAATGTTTTCGAAGGTTCTGAAATTCAAAAACAATGCTAGTGAACTCTTGCATTTAATATACAACGACCTTAAGCAGTTACTACACGGCGGTGCATTAACACCAGAGTTAATAGACGAAATGACAAGAGAGTTTGGCGATATTGACCAAACTATATCCGATGCCATGAATAATCTTGAGGACGATACATGTCCTATAGTCATTACAGGTACAAACCACTTCTTAAAGTATTTGTTTAAACTTTAGTCGCGAAAAAAATTGCATGGTAATCATTATCATCGACAGTCTGGAACTGTATGCTTAGAGAAATATTGTCTTTACTATAAATCAGATTGTGCTTTTATAAAATAACTGATCACACAGTTTTCAGCGAATTTATGGCTTTTTCGTGTTTGATAATTCTCCTGATATTTACAAATAATTGCATACAATGTACATTGTACAGACATGTACATCACAAAAATACGTTAATGCATATTGTGAAATTTTTCATTGTAATGATACAATATTTATCCATTGTTGACATTAAAGAAATTTATTTTAAAAAAAACCTTTTTGACCGAGTCCTTAATTGTTATATCACATTTAAAATTGCAATTTACATTCACAAACGTTCCGCAATATTGTTTATACTGGACGTATGTATCCGGGTTTATATTTAGTAACAGCTTGAATAAACGCCAAAATAGAAGAGATAGTGTCCATATTTTTAAATAGAAAATCCAGAAAGTCTTTATGTTGTAAAATATAAGGAATATTATGTAAATCAAGTGAAGATGCCAATCAGAATTATAATACAATACACCAAACGTAATATTTATACATAGTTACGTGTACTCCTTTGTTACTAGTGTTATTCTACGTTATCTTAGTTTAGATAAAACATATTGTATTTGTTAATAATAAATGGATTGTACACAAGTAATCATACTTATTATATAGTAATAATTTTTCCCCATTGCATTTTATATAGGAATAAAGTGCAATATATTTTCATATTTTACCCTGCATCTCGGTCATTTATGTAATTTCCGGGAAAAGTACATATTATGTGTTCCGAACATCGGCTTTTATATTTTTACTGTTGTTTGGTAAACAAACATGGCCGCAAATGACATACGTGATCTGCTCTCCAGGGGAAAATTAGCAGAACCACTTGAGACTGAACAAATGGAAGTGAATTTGATTGTCGATAACAGTAAAATTAAAGAATTCATAAACCAACAAAGGAAAAAATCGAGTGTAAACTGTACAAAACGGGATTTAAATATCGTGTACAAGTGGCTCGTTTCAAAGCAGGAATTTATATTCAAACCAATAAGGAACAACACATAAAAACACAAAATTGATTAACAAAATTATGTTTTTTATTTTATTTACATCTACATCATAATATATATCTGTAATATTGACCAAGTGTAAATATGATAATATTTGACCTAGTAAAATATTACAAAATAGCAAAGATAATGAATAATCACTTAAAAGCACCAAAAAAAATTATTACTATATAATAAAAGGGTTATTGCATGAATATTGGGAAATATTGTCCCTCGCAAGATGCCATATTGCACACGCAAGCTCGTGCAATATAACACTTGCTTTGGACAATATTTCCCAATATTCATGCAATAACCCTATATTATGAAGTCTTCTCAAGAATACAATATTTACATATAATATTTATATGAACGAGCATGCCAATAATAATGATAATAATAATAATAATAATAATAATAATAATAAAATACAGTAATAACAATAATAATAATATAGGTAAGCAATAAAAAATGAATAACAACACATATGGTTGAAGAAAAGAAGTAACACATACACTAGGTATCAAAATATAGTATAAATATACATCGTAGTTGCATCGGTTTCCCACGATATAAACCACCTTAAAATATGATTGTAGGTGAAACAAGCGCAGGGAAAAGTAGCTTTGTCTTCTTCTTGGTGAAGAGTTGATGCCTCAGTCTACTTTATCTTGCACTTCAACAATATGTCGAATACATAACAAAGAAAACAAAGCCGTTATTTTAACCGATGGCAATGACCTAACAGAGACACTTCCAATTGTTGCCGATGTAACAAGTACAGAAATGAAGGAACTTCTGAAGCAATACGTGTGCGTTCAGACCACGAAATCACAAGATTCGCAGAAAATTGATCATTCGATAAACGATTACAAATTTATAGATATATATTGGCCTATTCCTTATCTAGAGGTAGGTTGAACCATTCATTATTATTTTTTAGTTATACGTTTGTATTTCCTGATGCCAGTTATAAAAGTTTATATGGTTATTGTGTTGATTATAAACTATTAAACGGTAATGTAGTTTATAAATATTACTGTTTTATTCAATTCAGTATTAAGTTATTTGATACAAAATTAAATGTAGACATTTCGCAGTTGTTTTCTTTTTCAAATATGGTTCTGAGCATGATTATAGGAAACAAAGTGGTCCTCTGATAACTTAAACAAAAAATGGATTACCTTTGGTGCCAATAATAGATTTAAAAGGTTTGTGTTGGATATATTATATTATATTTCAAATGCAATGTAAAGTAAGATCAACATTTTGTAGGAAAATATCTTGATAGTTGATACACCTGGGATAGGTCCAGATGATCCAGAATTGACAGCGCGGCTATTTCAGTATCTCCCTAAAGCCTTGGCCTTTATATATGTTCTGAATACTCCAAATGCAGGTCGTGTGCAGAGTGACAGGGTAATGTTTCACATTTATTTTCATACATTTTGCCTCATTTAGAAGATTTTAGTCGTGATGTCGAGCCGGAAAATTATCACCCAACCGGTTAAATTACCTGTCGTTTGGTTTTCCACCTGTTTCCACAATGTGAACAGTAATAAAAACTAATACACTAACAGGCATTATCCATAGAACGTATATTCCATATATTCTATATGGTTTTACAGTGAATAAATGATCGTTTATCTTATTCAGTATAATAAAAATCATACTTTACATGTTAAGGTAGATTATCGCATGAAGGAAAAATTATCACCATCGATTTCGCCTTCATTTATAATTTTTTATGTGAAAATCTACCCTAACACCCTCGTTCTAGGTTAGTATGATTATATAAGAAATGGCTTACAAAAAACCTAAAAGTTTAACTTAGATGGTGGTCGTAATTATATGTCAATATCAATTTATCAGGTACATATAAAATATATAAACAGAAGTTCTATTTTTTTATCAGCTATTAAATAAACAAAGATTATTACAGATAGTTTCAAATAGTGGATATATTTGAATCCCAATTCTGTACAATGAGCACCACGGAGTAATGAAATAAAACAAAAAGTTCATTACATTTATATTTTTTTTCTTAATTTACATATACAATTGTGTCAATGTTCTGCTTACTTTGTATCGGGCATTTTAAACTAAGGATTCATTTGTTTTGCAATACGCTATTCTAGATCAATGAAATGATCACACATATGCAATACAATTAACGTAAAGTTGAAATAATGTATGTGAAGGTTTTCAGTTATGATTTTTGAGGTTTGAGAAATATGTTTTTAAAGATTTTGCAAATACAAGATGAACTCAGGAGACACAGTGAAAAGGAACGTGTAGCCTTATTTGATTCACAACGAGCGCTTTTCATTTGCAACAAATGGGATCAAATCCACGAGGACGAAGATATGGTATTTCAAACTGTGCAAGAAACGTTAGAGCGTGTGTGGACTGGGTTTCAAGGAGATACATTGTTTAAACTTAGCACACGAGAGGTGAGTTGATTGATTGATTGAGTGATTGATTGGATTTCTGATTTTATTTCAGCGAGCAGTATTTCAGCTATATTCGGGACGAGAACAAATTAGCAAAAACAATTCTTTGGAAAAATTACCCAAAGGACAAAAGTACTGAATGCCTCTGCAAATGTAAGGGGTATATGTAGGGGCGACAAATGTATCCTTTTACAGAGGCTACAACGAGCCTATTTTTATCGCCATCAACAACAGTATCTTTAGCGTGCAAAAAGCGTGGCACTCTCCACACACGTTACCCACTGTTGTCCGCAGTCAGGCTTTCCTTCTTACGATCTGATAACCCCCAACGATAGAGCATCCCCTATCCTCCACCTGGGGACGCGCTCGACAGCTCTGCAGGTCAAGACTGTTAACCCTCACAGCATGGTCCCAGCACTGGAGATAAATGATAAGATGACAGAGGGCAATGTGTTTTTTTTCTGGCATACTTTAAATCTAACAGTTTTGTCGTTTATGTCTCAAAATTAATAGAACGTGAATTGGAAAAATGGCAGCATTATTGCTAAGAAGTAAAAATAAGTACATTTATTGAGAAATATGACAAATGACAAATTAAAGATATACAGGAAAAAGAATATTTTATAACGACAAGACAGTGAGGTATTTAATGGTGTTAGTTTGGTTTTTTGAATAGGGTTTAAGGCCACTTTCAGCAATTTTCCAGCAATATCATGGCGTCCAATTTTTATTGGGATAGGCCGGAGTAAAAAAAACCCCGATCTGCTACAGTAAAACCGGCAATCCTTGCTAATTAAGGTTGGAGTCGAGTCGAGTAGACACCCTCTCATTAAGTCTCGAACCCGTAACCTCAGTGTAAACAGATAAAGGGATCAATAGGAAACTAGCTACCTTAACAACTCGACCACAATGCATCCATATTTAATAGTGAATTTGTTGTATGCCTGTATGTAATTCAGTCTACATGAAAATGCAAAAATTAGATATAAAACTCAACTAAACAACTTTCTATCAGAATTTGCAAAACAACCAATTGCGAGAAAATGTTTATAGATCATTGTGATCTTTTATCGTAATATACATCTTATTAAAAATGTTAAAATATATTTATTCCAAATATATTCTCCAATTATATTTAAATTATATGCTTATTTGATTTAATGAAATGCAAATTGCAAAAAGAAACAAGCTATATCCCCCGAATTTGAGAAAATTTTATCGGCAATAGACAACATGATTCCAGCAACAACGAAAGAAAAATATCGTCGACATATAATGTGTGTATTCATTGAAAATAATTCTTATCCTAGATCTATGTTTTCATTTTTATTCACTTATTTTCGCATATCTTACTGATACAATTTCAAAGACTTCAATTTGTTACAATTAAATAAATGCATAAACATGTAACAGCTGGGTACTCCGGCTTTTACCCGAATAAAAACTGGACGCCAAGATATAGCCAAAACTAGATGAAAGTGGCGTTAAACACCAAACAAACAAATATGTATTATACCCGCTTGAAAAGTGTATATAATAATGGGATTACTCGTCCGTCTGAACTTCCATTACGTCCGTTACACTGTACAGAATCTTGCCAAGTAGTGCAATATGCACTCGTATTTTATATTATGATCAGACTGATATTTAGTGTTTCTCAGAGCAAAACACGGGCATTGCCATTCTTGGACATAGATGGAAAGCAGCACGTATTCATAATTCCACCTACACCACTGAATGGAATTTAATGAAATTTTAACAGAATTTTTAACACATAGTGCCGTTGTGCACTTAAAATTTTACATTTAAACATAATGATATTTAGAGTGGCACATACCTATACTTCCATTATTTTCTATCTTAACATAGATTGGTGAAGCGAATTGTTGAAAAAGGATTGTTACTGAATTCTGCAAGAATTAGACACTCTCAAAAAACAAAAGACAAAAAAGATGCCATGGCAGAAGAAATAAGAAAACGGATTTCCTTAGTGACAAACGATGCGTCTCTAGTAAGTTTCCTTGCAATTCTAAATAGCAAATCTACATTTTGGATTGATATCAAATAAGTTTACTATCAATGTTTTCTATTTAAAGATAATAAAATGATAAGCCTCCATTATTCTTGCACAATTGTTTATACCCATTAAATGTTTTTCTATTTTTGTTAGAAAAGACAAGCTGCTATAAGCAAGGCTACAGAATATATCAAAAGCGTTGTTACAAAGGTCTATGTACATATGCAAAACCAATCAACATTTGAAAGAATATTTGAATAGACACCAGACCAATTACCCGACTTAAGCGACATGGATGAAATAATTGCTAGCATTGATGAAAACAAAATGAAACGTGTTATAGAAGAAGTTAGACTAAAAATAAGAACCGAAATACATCACCTTGAGACTTTATTAAAGATTTATTCAATGCAGAATGTTTCAAAATTAATGAGCAATGCGAGTCAATAGAAGAAATCTTATTGAACTATTTTAAGCAAACGAAAAGTGAAAGCAATAAAAAAGAACCATTGGAAGACGTTAGATTGAGTGCCGGAGGTAAATTTGTTTTAGCAATAGCTTCACCTATAATTGTTCCAACAGCACTTGCCTTTGGAATAGTAGTTGGGATTACACTGATACCGCTAGGTGTTAGATATGCAGTCCAGGATCGAGTGAAAAGACTTATAAAAGTGTCAAGTATAAAAAAGACAAAGTAGGCTTTGCCAAAAAACGTGCTGTTCTGACGTTGAAAAATGCAACAATTCAAGACTTTTTGAATGCTATTATGCCATCTTTACTTAAAACAGTCAATGGGTATGTTGATGAATATTTTGATGAAATAATTCCTAATCGCATTGAAGCTGGACGGGAGCTTATTAATAACATTAAGAAAGATATGCGAGCCCCACGCGAGATTCGTAAACAGAGTCACGAGATTGAACTCGAAATCCTTCCAATATACGGCCAAATTGTAGCTGCAAACCTACAATTGTTTCCAGAAAATAATCATAGAAACATTGCTGTCAGTAAAGCAATTCAGGCAGCAATATTACAACTAGCATCCAATTGAAAGATTAAGTAATACAGGCAACGGTGAAAACCATAATGTTGAGCCAAAATATGGAGTTCTTATCATTGGGAGAAATAGAAATTCTTAGGTATGTACAATTCAATTTTCGATGACAAACATTACAATTTATGGTTATAATCTTATTGGTCAGTTTAAAAGACTTGATATCTCCTTTGGCAGGCACGTGTGGTATTTGTAATAACAATCAAGGCAAAGAAAAAAATACACTTTATATTTCTGAGAAAAGGAAAAAATTAATGTATTCCTTTTAGAAATATCTACAAACACGTTTTATCGTAGTGTTTCTTATAAACATATGAAATTTAATACGACTGACACGCTTCGTCTACTCAAGAATCAACACAGCAAAAATTTAGAAGTGGAAATACAAATATATTGAAAAGCTCTAATTACAAATTTCTGAAACAGTATCCCAATATCAGGCAATCGATCATTTAATAAGTAAATAACCACATTGGAACGATGAATAAATTCATCTATTAACTTTTGTAGGCGACACCATCATCAAAACATTGTAACATTCTATGACATTGTTTCAATTGATGTTGAAGGAAAAAAAGGTTTTAATGTGTTCGTCGAATGCTGTTATAAAACTCTTGAATCAGAAATTTTTAGTGATCATACGAGCTTTCGAAAAACTACTGATTACCTTAAAGGTTGCTTAGAAGGACTATCTTACCTACATAGGTCCGGGATAATACACAAAGATATTAGACTAGAAACTATTTTGGTAAGTGATGTTTTATTGGCACACTGTGTAAACATAGTTAATTATAATATTACGTGTATGTAAATAATGATTGGCAGTGTTTCGCGAATGATGTTTTACCAAGGATAAACCCACAGGTAAGTATTTATATGGTTTGTTTGTGCAGGAAAAAAGCCAAAAATTTAGAAGAAATGTACAAGAAAATTAAAAATGTGTGTGTTGTTTGTTTACAGTTTTCAGCAATTTTTTTGCTTATCATTGGTTCCAGTTATTATTCCTCAGGAACACTTGAACTTCCACCCTGTGGAAGGTGTACTGGCAAATTCCATGCAAGTAAAGGTTGGGGAAGAGCACACCTTGCACGAAATTGGCATGAACTGAAAACCCAAGTTGTCATATGCGATTCTGGGTAACATTTTCGCAAATAAATTATAAATTCTGAGATACACGTACTTCGATAACGCACGTACCAGTAAAGGTCTAAATATATACGATCATTTTGCAACACTACAACCACATGTGTATTCTTGGTTTAGTATTCTTCAAGCTCATTTCAGAAAATACAGAAATATCTGTTCCATTTGTGAAGAGTTGTTGTGGGCTAATAGTAAGAAAATTGCCTAGAAACTTATTATCTATGTTCATAATACGTGGCATATTAGAAACGCTATGTTTCAAACGTTTGTATCATTACATATTAAAGATGGTTATGCAAAGCTTTCTGATGGCGTAAGAGGACGAATAAGTTTGAAGGGAAACATTGATGGAATACCAGTTGTTAGAGCACCAGAATTTCTTAAAATGTCATCCCATAGTATTGAAGCAGATATTTTCCAGATAGGAATCATTATATGGGAGGCATATTATTTTAAACGAGCTTTCGATAAAGAATATACTACATATGAAGACCTCTACTTCTCTATTATTAAAGGAAAGCACCCACTTATTGGACCACCTTTTCCTAAAAACGCTATTCGTCTTTTGATAGAGAGCTGTTTTGAAACCAATCCTGAACTAAGACCATCTGCATCGAAGATTATGGAAACTTTATAAAGTTCGCATCCGACATTTGGTTAACAAACAGTGGTATGTTGTAAGAAACTTATCCAGAAAACTGGTTTTAACTGAACCTGTTACTTAAATAGCGATCTTTTGTGTAAAATGTCAAACAATTGATGACGAAGGAATTTGACATTAGCGTGAATGCGTATCAACATTAAATAAAAACTTATGTTTTTACTTATAATTTAACCAATATTTTGAAATGACAGTGGATATGTATTCAGAATATAAAAATAATATTGTCTAGATTATTCAAAAAGCAAACTGTATTTAAAAAACGATATTTTTGAATATACATCACAAAATATTGGTATTAGAAAAATGATAAATACATGCGAATGTTAACAATGTTTCACTCAAAAATCTATCTCTTATATTTGATTGAAATCGAACAGTAGTGTACTGAATTGGACATGTAAAGAGACTTTCAAGTGGTTCAGGTTTAAAGTAGTATACATAAGTGCAATTCCTCCTACTGGTCTTGACTATCTTTGTTATGTGCGTTTCGTATTTTTAGGGGTTTGGTCGTCTCTTGATTACAGAGCCCTTGGTGGCTGAATGGTTAACATAGTGAGTCATCGTACTATTGATCAAGTGCCTTTCAACACTGAGGTTATGGGTTTGAGTTTAACTGAGGGAGGTTGTGCTCAACCCCAATCTTAACTGACAAGGATTTCTAGTTTTCCTATCTTTATACCAATTATTGGCATGGTTACTTAGGAACTGACCTAATCTAATAACTTTAATGTAGTCACTGGACCATGAAATTGAGGTCTAGGTCAGGTGACTGACTGACAAGTACTCATCATAAGCTTCCACTGAACCAAATTTGGTTTACCAAGGGCTTACGCTTACACAGATATAAAGCAAATATAGTGTTACTGATTCCTATATGTTTCGACTCCAGTGCCCACAGGCAAGGCAATAAAAAACTGGAAACTGATATAATTGAAAGTTTATTCAAACTGACGTTAAATCCCAGTTGGTTACATGACTGTAAACACTGAGGTTGCGGGTTCGAGTCTCATTATAGGCAGATTGCACTCAGCTCCAATCTCAATTTTCAAGGATTGCTAGTCTTCCTACAGAAGGTTATGGTTTTCACCATGGTACTTCAGATTGCTCCACCAATAAAACTGGATGTGACTATATAACTGAAAAATCGCTGAAAGTGGCATTAAATGCCATTCATATAAGCAAACTTATTTCTACAAGTAAATTTGGTATGTTAGTTGATAATCATAAAGGTATTTGATGAAATTTTTTGCTTGGGACCAATTGGCCATATGGTTTCATAATTTGTTTATTTAATGTTTTGCTGTACTTTGTCATATCACTGAAATAATTTTCTGAATATTAGTAAACAATATATAGTCCATACAAGTAATGAAATATTTTATTATTGAACATCAAGTAATACTAAAGATTTGTTTTCTTCATCTTGATAGCCAGACTAGTTGTATTTGCATTTATCATCATCAGACTGAATACCGACATTAGAATCAGATGAAACATATGTTGCATTCTTTGCAACTGTATTAAGCAGGCATTCCACTTTCGTTTTATTCCAAGGTTTTAAGTTCAGATGTACACTGCATTATAAAATTGTTTGTCAAAAACTACCATAAGACAGTTTTTGTTTTCAGGATATTTTTTTTAAATTTCAAAGTCAGTTGATGATAATTGTAATATAAAATAAAAACAACTGAAGAATTCCAATTTCATCCTATCCGTCCATTGTACAAAATTGTATAAAATATAGGTATATCACTTTGAAGTACAATGGCTGATTGATTTTGAAAAAATACCATTCCTTAAGGTCCTGTAATCCATCTACAGTGTATAAGTCATGACACTGACATCTCAATATTCTGATTTTTTTTCAACTATAAAACTCTTTTGTGAGCATTTGTACGTAGTACATGTAGCACTTTGGACCAGAACAGAAAAGCCAGCTATGATCATCTTCTTCTCTGTGTCAACTGCATACTGTTAGAAAAAATGGTTCAATCATTTTAATTCAAAGTTACAAATTGATTAGATAATAGTCACTGAACCAAGTTTACAAGCTGCCCTATGCTGTTATAAATCAAGGTACATGTATATATCTAAACAATGTGACCACAAAAACCATATTTAGTATTGTGAATAAATATTAAAATGCTATTTTTTAAACTGCATGTCACTGCACTCTGTGAGCAAAGCTTTTTCGATTCTTGATTATTAATACATGTATTGCATTTTAATTACTTTCATACAGAATAAAAGAATACATATATGATGTGAGGTTACTTATAAATAACTAAAAACTTTATGAAGATCTATACAAGTTTAAACATTTATTTACAAGATACATTGAACAGAAACGTCGAACTTTTGAAAATTGCTTCTCATTAAAGGAGCACTAACTTGACTCGTGTGATGCACAAATGATATCTATAAATCCATCTTTGATATTTTCAGCCATCTGAAAAGAAATTGTTGCTCATGTTAATTTATACATGTATTAATTGACTTTAATAACTATACAACTATTTTATTTGTAGTTTTGATTTTCACACACCTTTTTCGGACAAATAATTTTAAAAAAAAATTTTTGCCAGTATTTATTAAAAAAAAAATCAACTTTTTTTACAAATGTACATAGCGTTTCATTTGTGGTGATCAATGTACCTTTAAATTTTTACTGACAATCAAGCACGCCATGAATGATGATTAAAACTGGAGCAACATGATGTACTGTGTACATTTAATGTTTTCCAGTAGTTTAGTTCGAGAATCTTCTACTGTCCAAGGCTTTTTTTGCGTGGGACGGCAGAGGATTCTCGGACTACCAGAAGTTTTATTGATAGCTTTTCTCAAATGTTAAATATTTATTCCCCTTATAGATCTCCTAACCACGTTAATTACATGTATATACTAGAACTATTTTACTGCTACCATGTTGTATGTTTATAAACGTTTATGCAATTCCCCCTCCCCCTTTTTTCTTGTTAAAAAATTCGTGCCTTACTGTGAAAAAAATCATATTTTCGTATATAATTTACGTACTGACCTTTCTATGCTGCCGTTAAGTTTTGAACATCTGTTTACTTTATTCTCCATTAGCAATATCAAAAGCAAACCAACATCAATTAAATAGCACAATGACGATTTGTTCATCTTTCTCTTCATTGGAATGTAAATGATACAATTTGAAGTGGAACGAATTTCCCTAACACTGTAGGAAGAACGGCAACGCAATCCTTTTCTTTCACTAAACAATCCAAAATCATTCTATGAGTTCTTGAGTATTGCATAGTTTTAAAACTTTTCAGACCGCAAATATGCATCGGACCTCGCCTTTTTGACAGTAAAGCCTAGTGTGATATGCAAACCAGTATTTGATTTGTCGAATCACTCAACTCGAACTGAAATATGACGTGACCTGTAATGTGATGTTGTTAGATCTACACGCAGCGACCATAGCAAAATGGGGGCAGCAAGCGAAAGATTTAATTTTAATTAGATTGAATATTCTCTAAATAAATTATAGTATAAATGCCATGATATAGTTTCACAACTTTCTGTCAACAATTGTATTTTCAAAACCTGTTGTGTTTCACAGTGATTCGTGTAAGCCCTGCTTCTATTTAGAATGCTTCGTATATTACGAAAGCCCAGAAGGCTCATTTGAGATTCGAGAATCGAAATTCGAGATTCGATTTTCGAAACTCGAAATACAATATAGTTGTAACCAATCAGATTGCGTGTGACATTATCTTCTACCAATCAGAATAGTTCTTATATATTCGAGATTCGAAATTCGAAATTCGAAATTCAATATAGTTTTAGCCAATCAGATTGCGTGTGACAAAATCTCTACCAGTCAGAATTCCTTGGTTATATTGTAACTACATAAAATTTGGTTGAGTAGTTTTAGGGGAGTAAAAGCGAAAACCATGATTAATGAGGATTACTGAAAATTTCTAAGTTCAAAGAGCCATAACTACCATATAAATTTAGGAATCAACTATTCCTGATAATATGCACAACTACATATATGGTGTACTGGTTGAATACCAAGTTTCATAAAATTTTGTATAGTACTGAGTAGTTTCAGAGGATTTGTGCTGACATGATAATTAATGGGTATTTTCAGCACATTTCTAAGTTCAAAGGTCCAAAATAAGCCAGTGGCGGATCAAGAAATTTCGAAAAGAGGGGGGGTGTGGCACTGACTGACAAAGGGGGTGCCACGTTGGTCATGCTTCAGTGATTTCCTATATATCCAACAAAATTTTTCAGTCAAAAGAGAGGGCCCCCTCTGGATCCACCCTTGATAGCCCCCACACAAAATTTTAGGACCAAAATGCCCTGGTAATATGCACAGCTAAATATATTTGACCTACTATATACCAAGTTTTGTAAAACTCCATACAGTAGTTTCAAAGGAGTAGCTCCGACAAGATGATAAATATTTTCGGCAAATTTTAAGTTCAAAGGGCCATAACTCCCACGAAAATCGATGATCAAAATTCCCTGGTAACATGCACAACTACATATTGTGTACTTCATACACACAAAGTTTTGTTGAATTCCGTTCTACAGGTAGATTCTTGTTTCTTGATTTGTAAAATCAAGATGTAATTGTGAACTGAATTAATTTGATAAAATAACAAATAAAGCTTATAAATTTTATTTTTTTAACAAAACCATGTTGAACACAGTCATTCTTTGACAAATATGTGGACGGTTAAAACCCCAAATAAAAATAATAGCACGTGGCTACGTTTATATAAGAACTATTCTGATTGGTAGACTATTATGTCACACGCAATCTGATTGGTTATAACTATATTGAATTTCGAATTTCGAATCTCGAGTTTCGAATTTAGAATCTCGAATTTCGAATTTCGAATCTCGAATCTCGAGTTTCGAATCTCGAATTTCGAATATCGAATGAGCCTTCTGGGCTTTCGTAGTATCTAGTTGTGATTAGAGACAATTTTAATTTCTAATTTATGTAGATGAATCTACCCTTTGTTAAATTATTGGCTAAACAATAACACAATCAAATCAGTTTCTTATGTAAGTTTTGTCCCAAGCATTAACACAAATTAGATGAAAACATACAATATACGAAAAATTAAAAAAAGTTATTTAAGTATTAAGTATAATAAGTTACCTATGTACTGGTTTTATTCGCATGAATATATGATTTTTATCAATTATATTTAGCCGATATTGACATACCTAACGTTGATCTCTTGATATATACATATTAGATGAAAATCAATAAATAACAACGAAAACACAGTAATAGTACAACTGCAACTCTATAATCTGTTGTTGAATAATTATGGTGATACAAGTATAAACTAAACGTAAGAAAATCTAACATTCAACATATCACGACCCTATACTAATTTCGGAATATTTTCCGGAACGTTGTTAAAGCAGTATTTTTATATTCTAAAACACCATGCCGTTAGAAATGTTTTAAATTATTTGTTTCCAATAGCACGGCTATGAAAACCACGAATATACCATTTCCTTACAGAATAACACTATTATTGAAACACACAAGATATAGATCAATGATGTTTTAAAGGAAGATGTATGATGATAGGATACAGCTTTCATTTTTATAGCTTTCGGCATGTTCTTATTATCAGATTGTAAACGTTTAAAAACAAATTGGGATTTTTAAGTTTATCTGACATCTTAACTCCACCCCAAATGCTCTTATTCGCAGCAACATTCCACTATTGATCGTATGAAACTGTCGGGATTAAAATTAATGACATTTTCTAAATGCTGAATGTTTTATGATGTTTTTCTTTGTTTGAATTGTATATGACGACACTTGCAGCAATTTATAGCTATATTGTGGCGTCCAGTTTGTATTGAGGAGGAAGTCGGATTACTCGGAGAAAACCCTGATCTTCGGTAGGAAACTGGCCATCTTTGCCAATTAAGATTGAAGTCCAGGAAACTCTGCCAGCAGTCAGACCTAAACCCACAGCCTGTTGACAGGTATGTGAACAATAGTAGATGACTAACTACCTTAACCACTCGGCCACAGAAGCCCGATGTTGTTGTCATGATAATAGAACGGCAAGGCTAGCAGAGAGTTTGGGGTAGAAGATTGTGAATGCTTCTTCAATCTTAATTATTATGCTACCGCTGGTTCGATGTCTCTACTCGTGGACTATTTGTTCTTTCGGTATTGACATGCACGGGAGTCACAACATAGTGTATACATGAAACATCACTGATCCATTCATTGTTTATAAATTGCCTTTTTATACTATATGGTCTTTGTATGTGTCGATTTACTTACTTATATTTTTGCAAGTTAAAAGGCAGTTTTATAACTTTAAATGCGGGATTTTGAATTACTAACTGGAAACTATAAAATATCTGATATCCTGCATAAATTGATCGGAAAACTGGTTTGTGTTATCAGTCATGGGACTAAACAATGATGCAATTTATGCATTATTATTTATTTACTCTGTGAATTGTGCGAAAAATGGGCAGACTATTTAAGCTTTGAGAGCATTAAGGAAACCTACTTACTAATATGGAATAGGTCATACGTGAAAAATAGCTTAATAATTTCCCCATTATACTGATAATAGGTTCCTCATCTCTCATCTTGTTACTAGTTATCAGAGAGGACAATAACCAGAATACAATATATTATGAAGCAGAACTTTATTGCATGTTAACTAAGTTTTATGAAAGCATCTACTTGCTGCTGCATTTGAGCAGAAACTATTTTCGCCTATGAACCCATGTAGCTCCTTGTAATACTTACTAGAATTAGATCATGTAGTCATGAAGAGATATATGATAGGATACTGTCATATATCTCTTATATACGATATCTATCATATATTGGAGATATATCAAGACTACAAAAAGAACAGTTTATAAATACAACGGAGGTTATAGACGTATAGTGTACCCTACTATAAAATATTAACTTTCTTCTAGAAGTTACGTGCACAAACGCATTATTTATCATTTAAATTATTTACTCTATTTTGTTATAATTATTACGATGTACGTAGCACATATTTTTTAAGTGGCATTCGTAATGTTAGGTTTAAAGAAATATGTAATTCATAGAGATACATAGGTGTAAACAACACACAATGTGTTGCTATACGTTAATCTCTGTCTTGTGGTATCGCTTGTTAACCATTACAGCATCGTCGATCATGGGTAGTAATTAATGGTGCTGATTGCTTGACCTAATGTGCACATGTTTACACTTTATTGAATAATTATTGCAGTGTCATGTGAAAACATTTCAAAACCTGCCTAAACCTCGGGGTTTTTTTTAAGTTTAGTGTTGGCCCTGTGGTGGCATTGCTAGAGAGGTTTCATAGTACTATGTTTGTAATGGTAATTCTTCGACTTTGTATCCGATATTATATATCTAAAACTTCTATATACGCAATGTTTCTCAGTCAGACTTGTCCGATAATACTTTTTAATAAAGCAAGGGATAAAATACACCTCTAATATAATTTGTATATGTTTCTGTGTTACGACCACCTTTGTGTTTACGAGTTTGGTACCAATAATCGTTTGATACTTCCCGAATTTTTTAACACTTGATGTTCCCAAATGCACTTTAACCGGTTTTTATTGTTTTTCTCCCGTTGTCGTTTTCTTTTGTTCCAAAAACCCTTGACTTATCATAATTTGTATATTTAATCATACTGTAAATTATGAGTACCGGTATATTAAAACAACTTCTCCTACTGCACAAAATTGTGTAAGCTTTCGTACGAGAAATTTGAGACATAAAAATAGTAGCGTGTAACTTACCTGCATTTTCCACATCTGTGTAAAAAGCCTTGTTTCAATTCTTTCCCAACATCAGGTCTGTATAATATCAATTTTAAATATATAATTGAATGTCTGCTATTATAACATATTGATTGAAGACATTTTTCTTCATGTTTAACATGCATATGCACCAATCATTTAATTCATATACAATCTAAATTTTAGACACTAGCGTTTCTTGAGCATTAACATTTTACATATTCCAATAAGTTCTTATCTTTATTTGTCTTTAAGTGTCGGTCTTTTACAAATAATAATAATATAATTGCGGTTTTCTAAATAAACAACTTTTTCTAGAAACAGACTCAAGAAAACCACAGACTCGACTCTACGACAAACACGATTACTCAACTATTCAATTGTCAACTTCCCGTTCATCTATAACAATATTTCAACAGGTTCAGCGTATGGTGTGTACATTTCACAACTCATTCGTAATGCGATATCCTGCGATCAATATTTAAATGTTTCAAACCAGTCAGTGATGTTGACTATTAAGCGACTCAAAACATTGGTTTGTTGTGCCTAGGTTGATGTTATCCCTTCAGAAGTTCTATGGTCGTCAGCATGATTTAATTGATAGTTATCATTTATAATTTAAAGGTTTTCTAATCGGAGACAGGTACTGTTTATTCCTCCGGAGTACTTGAATGAAATATTTTTTGGGGCCCGGGTTACTCCATTTGTGTGTTTTATGCTTTATGTTTTGTTTTATAAGCATTATCATATAATCCAACTCTAAGGAGAAAATGCTGGAATGTTGTGCAAATGTTAGAGGTTGCCATAACATGTTTGCCAAGTTTGCCCACACGTGTATCGATGTTCTTATAACTCTGCACTTCATTAGTTTCAACTGAGTCAAATGGACTCATAAAACCTTTAAATCGAGATTTGTATCATCAGGTGAATCAATGGTAGTCTTGTTTCGGTTGATCTCAGAATGTTTAGCTTACCGGTTATAAATTGAACATACATATCAAAGCCGTAATGAATTAATAATTCTGACTATTACTTGGGATTTAATGCAATAATTTTATTTTGTTAATTACAGCATAAATCTATCATTACTGCATGTAAACACAGATGTTTGTATTACCTGGCAAGTCTGTTTAAATATAAAATGCTGTCGCAAATGTCTTTAATCTATATCATTCACATTGATGCTAATTATTGTTGCTTGAAATAATTCTTAAACAATGACGACTTTTACAATTCACGTTCTAGTTGTTAATTACAGTTTACAAGAATTTCCTAAAATTATTGACGTAATATTGGTTTATGCAAATTATACAACCGGCATGCGAGTGACCCTCAAAACAATTAGACGAATTAATAGTTTAAGGTAAATATGCCTACATTTTTATAAATTTACCGAATGAATAGCAAAGTAAATACTTTTTCAAGAAACTTGCGATTGGAGGCCAGAACGATGTTTAAAAGCGAAAGTCCGCAATAAACATCAATAAAAACCGTGTAAACAAAACCGAACTCATTGCTAAAAACTCGATAACAGTATCATAACAAGAGGGTGAATTTGCCTCAGTTTGTCGACGAGGACTATTTGTAACAGACGATTTCAGAGTATGCAACATATACATGATGCAGCTGTTTGAAGTATTCAACGTGCTGAAATGTTTAGAAAAAACGGTTCTGTTAGCGGCAGATATAAAGAATGAAGAGTAAAGTGATGCTTCTGCATCCGAATGTACTATATTTTTCTGTTACAAAACATATATCAGTTAATAATATAACTTGTGCATTAAAATAAGAATGCAGTATTCCCTAGAAAATGATCCTTAATTCCATATAATCGACGTTACTTTTACTGCCAATAAGCTGGACAAAGAAGAAAATCGTTGTTTCTGCTTGTACATGGATACATATGTCTAATGTAAGATTGATTTGCAGACAACATATTAGTCCCCTTTGGACGACATATTTTTTATCAGACTATAGGCATTCATATTGATACAAATTGTGCTACTTTCTGAATCGACTTGTTTTTGTACTTGTATGGGTTCCTCAAAGCTCTATTGAAGAAACGAAAAAGGCAGTGAGTCAGTTTATTTTATTTATCATAGGGCACTTAGGATTCAAGACACTAACGATTCATTTAAGACACCATCTTACCTTCTTCTAAGAATAGACTCAAATAAGTCAAACAAACCTTCGCATCAGGCAGATGAGTTTGTGCAGTATCCGTTTTTTGTGTGCATATAATAGAAATGAATTGTATCAAACAGCATACATCAAGTTATGAATAAGTTACACATTTTTTATCTAAATAAATGTACCAATGTTGTGTTTATGTTATACACAAGGTCTAGTATGTTTGAATGTTTCGTATAAATCGTTTAATGTTTTTAGATACATGTTTTTCTTTCTAAATTGGTGAATAATTTTCATGTAATTGTATACTTTGCTATGTAATTATGCATAGATTAAATCATTACGGACATTTCTTATTTTATGTAATTGTATATATCTGTTAAGTTGATGTAGAACAAACTTCAAATACAAGTTCTGCTCCCTAAATAGGTACATGACGTAACTGTGTGCTTTGTCATGCATGTTTTCTATTAATATACATCTGGAAAAAAGTTAAGCACCCCTTAGTTTTCTTCATGTCATACATATTCGAACACCTTTGGACTAATATTAGAATGCCAATCGTTTTTAAATTTGTATAGCAAACAAAATATACATTGTTGGGGACAATGAAAAATTGTTTTAACCAAAAAAAAACGCATTATTTTATTTACATATCATTTCATCAAAATGTGGCCGGTCTTGCTCTTTCGCGTAGTCTTTAAAAAGTATTGCCACCGAAAGCTCCAAACTGTTATTTAATTGTCCAATCACACATGAAAACGTCAATTATAGACACCAAATTAAACGTCGAAGCGTCAATATCGGGTATATCCACCGTTTGCATGAATGACTGCTGCAACCCCGCGTCGCATACTGCCAGTAAGGCATCTAATTTGTTGAAGCGTTATCTATCGCAATTCCCGGTGTAATTGAGCTTTTAAATGTTGCAAGTTCTGTGGAGAAGGTTCCGGAGCATGTAATCGCCTACTCAATTGATTTCATAGATGCTCTCTTGGGTTGAGATCTGGATTTCTTGCAGGCCACGGAAGAGAGGTCACAGCTTCGTTCTCCAGATAAGTCCATGCTGCCCTGGAACGGTGAGATCTAGCGTTGTCATCTATGAAAACAGGTCTCTAACGGATGGTTTTAAAATGAGGCACAACTACAGGTGTAAGCACGTCCCGGGTGTGCTTTTCACCATAAAGGTTGCCATTGATTGTTACCAGATCCAGTTTGCGATCATGTAAGACACAGCCCCAAACCATAACTGAGCCCCCACCAAAAGTCACTGTTCGAACAATGTTTCTTGGCGTGTAAGCTGTGTTTTGATGCCAAAACACGAGTTCGCCCATCAGTTTCAATGAGTAAAAATCGGGTCTCATCTGACAAATGTATTCTTCGCCAGGTTCTAATGTTCCAATTTTTGCTTTGCACCAGGCCAACCTGTCCCTGCGATAGCTATCATCAAGCACTGGGCATTAAATGACTCTCCTTGAACTCAATCCTGCAGCTTGAAGACGATTTCTTACTGTTCTTGCTGACAGATTATGACCAGGTAATCATTGTTGCTCGAGACAGGTGCTTGCTGGAAACGGATTTCGCCTAACCAATCTACCAAGGCTCCTATCTTCACGTTCGGTTGTCACAGATGGTCGACCAGATCGGGAACGGTCTTCAACGTCTTGGGTGGAAGCGTGTTTTCTGACTAAATGACTAATGACTGTATAATGATAGTCAATCTGACGTCCTATGACCTTGTTAGACATACCAGTGGAATGCATGCCGATGATTTACCATCTCTGTGCTTCTGATATCCTCCTCCTTGTCATGCATACTTTAAATTATTTGGCAATAAGAAATTTGAGATTTAAATACCGATCTTTATTGCACGAAAAAATTGTGCATATTGGACGTGATGAAAGGAGAAAACTTCACGCGGACAGATAACCACGCTTGATTAAAATTTCACACCTGAATGCACACATCCTTTTAATTATACATTAAATAATAAATACTGACCAAAATCATCAATATTCCGGGATCTTAACTTTGTTCCAGGTGTATAATTTGAAGTCCTTGTCAATTAATGTAGGAGTTAAACACAAACTACCCACAGTAAGGCTCAAACATATAACTAAAGTGTTGACAAGCACGGAATAAATAGTGGATGAATAACTATAATCCACTGGGCCATCGAGATCCTCAAAGCAGAATGAAGCCAAAGTGTATATGATCTTAATGCAGTGATCTTCCAATTTTTTCTTAAATTAAGAATGGCTACCACTGCTGTACATATTTCAACACAGCAACCTATATGAAACAAGATTTAAAATGTATCAGCACTATTATTGCTAGATGGTCCAATACCAAGTTCACGGTTTTTCTGTCATTTGCGTGGAAATGTTGCTGAAGGCGATATAAATAAGACGGTTTTTGGCTCTGCTTTACTACATTATATTTTACTTTATATCGTTGTAAATTTAAGTCATTTACTTTTTGGTCTAGTTGTAGATTATGATACGTTATTGTCGGTTTTTTACCTGTCACCAAACCTAAACCTAATTTTTTCGCTCCAGTGCTCACGTTGAATTCATTAAATTAGGTCAGATCCTCAGTATACATGCATGGTAGAATAACAGTGTATGGTATATAAGTTTCTGATGCATAGTAAATGGCAGTGCGAAAGCTGTCACCTGACCTAAGACTCAATTTAATGGTCTAAGGGCAACGTTAAATTATGATTTTATAAGGCCCTTATAAGTAACCACGTATGACATAATGACAATGTTTGGTATATATTTGTTCCTATTAACTGTACTTTAAAATCTTATTAATAAATATAAGTAGCTACTATAGTGTCGAACTTTTTATTCAATATGTAAACTTAAACTTGACTATTCAAAAGAAACACTCGTAGCGATTTTTACGCTGACATTTCGACTACTTTTCCCACATTAATGTTAGGTGTTCTTCAAATCATGTTCAATTTCAAAGACAATCACCATTGTTGGGTAGGTTTTACCTAGAAATGTCACAGTTCAGTTAATTTTGTGAATTGCATAGTCTATATACACACACTTTAAAAGGTTCCCATATATTTTCCATGTCAGAAGTTAAGAGATTTGCTTTTTTGCTTGCACTGCTTTACAGATAGGTTCTTTTGTGTGTGCATGGTTTGTTAAATATTTCTGACTATTTCATTATTGGGCTTTTTATTATTTTGTTGGATGATATACACATTTTACTATGGACGAGATACTTATTGGCTTGGCAGTAAACATTATATTTATTTGTAGCTACATTGCAGCAGCACAAGCAATGATAGTCTATTATTCTTATTGATGTCACCAATTATAGTCTTTGTACAAGAATATTCTATTTGTAGCTTTAGTCACTTGTTATTCTAAGTTTTCCCATTCTTATTTACAACCACTTGTATCTGGTGTAAATATATATTTGAATACGTTGTAATTGCCGCTTCCCTCTCCAGAAAGTAAAATGTATTCAACTCATTACAACCCGGAACGTAGACAGTAGATGTTAAAACATTATAGAATCCACTATATTCGAATAACTGGTTTGTTTTACATTTGAAACGACTTCTGCTGTCAAGCAATAAAGAGTATTGCCATTAAAAGAACCAACTAACGTTTATTCATTTCAGGCTATATTTTGGAGATTTCCATCTCAAGAATGATCCCCTTTCTCAAAGTTGTGATAAACAAAATGAAATTTGAATTTGGAAAATTAAAGATCATATTACCTTTCGTGTAGTGCAGTTATTTCATGTTTGCATTACTCTATGACAAATCGCATCAATTTTGTGTTTGTTTTATAAGAAAAGTGTGGGAACATCAGTCTCCGAAACTACTGAAAAGTGAGAAATTCTGCATTGAGACAAAGACACGCGATAAGTGATCGATTTATTAATTTTTGTTGAAAGTCCAGCGAGCAATGTCTTAGCTATATTCAGGAGGAGAACAAGTTTACAAACAATAAATCAACGGAAATAGGGATTGACAAACCGGAAAATATTGTGACTGCCACTGAAAAAGTAAGGATCATTAGATATTGGTGGAGAATGATTGCTTTTTAGAGGCTACATTGGGCCAACTGTTTTCAGTATTATGACTTGACAAAGTCCTGCAACCTGCAAGAGGACCTTCCTTATTCGCAACTTAGTACGCTCACAATAACGAGGCGATCTTAGAAAACATCACAAAACGGTCCATGGGCATGTTTTCCGTTATACAAAGTGGACTCTAATACAACAGAAATGACTTCAACTTTCTTATTGTCAACTTACCCTTTATCGATAATGACATTCAAGCAGCTCCAAGTGGTGTGTGCATTTCACAACATATACGTTATTCTAGATTCTGCGTTTTCAAGATCGATAATTGCTGTTGACTACTAAGCTAATCAAACAAGTGTTTGTTTTACCTAGGTCGTCGCTCGTTATGGGAAATATATCTTCAAATACGATCGGACATTTTCACTGAGTTCCTAGACATAAACGTGTAACTCGACCGGTGTCTAAGTTAGAGACAGGCACTGCTACTCTCCGAAGCACCTGATTGAATCCATTATTTTAATTGGGTCTGGTTACTTTTATTTTTATTTATTTATGTTAACTAGTTTTGTCAGATATTAACTTTATCGTTGCTAACTGAACATTCCAGTCATACGTTTTACATTTAAATATAAAAACACTTAAGCGAATAAACGAACTACATCCAACACTACCTTATAACATTAGTATACCAATAATTCTAATATAACGCCCTTCAAACGCTTTGGAAACAAACCTCTATTTAAACATTCAACAAAATATGGCTGTTCCAGCCATTTCAAAAACCCCCGTGTGTTGATGTTTTTACTTTTAATTTTTTTATATATTGTACCTTTGTACGAAAATCCAATAGATTACATGTTTTCACGATAACACGTCCATTTTCTATTCTATGCCTTTATTGTTTACATGTTACAAGCCTTCCTTGACTTTTGCTACATTGTGTTGTCAAGGGACGTTGCGTTGTTTACAATGACGTTCAATGCAAACCGCGAGACATTTCCCGCCCCCACCGCAAACGAGTTTACCGTATCAAAATGAAAACGCAACCGAATTTCAAAATGTTGATTAATTGTGGAAAATAACTGTTGATTTAAATTTGCGTGTGGATCTAAAACAGGAGCATAAGATCGACCAAATGCGGTAAGCAGTTTTCATTTCTCACGCAAACACAGCAACAGTCGCAGACACTCCACGCGGTGACTGATGTAATGAAGCATTCAATTTTGCAGTTCTTTGTTTTGATTGTTAAATTTTATTGTTAATGTTAATAAATATGCTTGTTTGTTTTTAATTTATATTTCTTCGAGAAATATAATAATTTCGTAACAAGGGAGGATCTGGGAGGATCTCGGAAATTGGAACAGCCAAAATAAACCTTTACCTATGTAGTCGCGAAATTAAAAATTTCTGTATATGAAATCAGAATCGAAATAATTCATGGCTGCCCCAATTTTATGGATTATTTAAATATGGGTAGGCATTATATTCATGATATTTTACCACTCGCTAACGCTCATGGCAAAATATTAGTAAATATAATACCTACCCATATGTAAATAATCCTTAAAATTGGGGCAGCCATGCATTATTTCTTAAATATAGTTTCTCACCAAAGCGATGTTAAAAAAATCTTCATGTTGATATAATATGAATGCTTGTATACTTACTAGTGTTCATTTTTTAAAATTTATATCAGAATACTACAATAAACTAAATATGTGCTGTAACGTTTCATTACCTATAGTAACGATTATTCATAGTAACTGTCTACAACTTGAAGCATCGTGTAGACGTTTTAAGTGTAAAGACTTTGATAGCGATTCCATACCTAAATGAAGGACTGTTTGATTACAGGTTTGTGTGAGACAGGTCTAACATTTAGAAATATTTAAAAATATAATAATCATTATAAGAGTTTTGTTGCTTTCGAATCATTAGTGGATAATTTTGTTCTTGGGATCAAGTCATACTCAGGAATATATAAAACAGTAACACTATGGTTATATAATAGTCCACGGGAATAATTTAGAAAAGCAGGCTTTAACAACCTATCACAGTTGATCGGTTCATTCATAAGACGTTTTTGGTGGATTCATTAAAGTTGTTGCATACTTCCAAAAGCTGCATAATGTACATGTTGTATCCTCTAAAATCGTCTGGTAAAAATAGTCCTAGTAAACGAACTGAGCCAATTAAACCATCCTGTTATGATACTGTTACAAAGAATTAGCGAATTTTGCGGGTTTGTTTACGCGGTTTATTAAAGTGTTTTTCACGGATTTTGGCTTTTAAATATCTTGCTGGTATTTATAATTGTGAATATGTTGACATCTACTCAGAAGTTACTGTGCATTCGGTAAATTTGTCCGTTTGTAAATGCAGACATATAATCTGGCTTATACTCGTTTTTTGTCAAATTGTTTTAAGGGTCTCGTCATTTTTTAAATATTTAATTGTATGATAATTCACTTACTATTTATTAGTTTTCGAAATCCTGACTAAAGGTATATATTCACTACTTAAAGAAATTCTTGTAAAAATCAATCAATTATGTTATAATACAAATACAGCTTTCATGGGTGAAAAATTATTATTGCAAAGGAATATATTAAAAAAATGGAATGAACATAATAACATGTATATACTTTAAGTATAAAATGCAATCTATAAATTATGTCTTTATACTTACATCTTCTAGTCAAAGAATCTGAGTCTAAGTTTTTATACTTTTTCATTTATTCATTGTTGCAGGTTAGAATTAAAGTCGCTTTTGACGGTGGAAGGCTTCAATTACAGTCAATGTATACTTGGTAAAGAAAACTCGAGGTTCAAATATCCATGTAAATGTTTAGACATTTGGACAAACATTAACAATGTCGATAATCACAACATGCGCCTACAAAATGGGTATGTGATAGTCACTTATACATGTATGATATTCGAGAATAATAGATTGATGAACGGCTTTATATGTGTCAGTGTACTAATCCAGTCTGATAGTACATTTGTTTAAATGTATTTTATTGACACAATTATTCAGTCTATTTCAGGAATTATAGACCAATCACGATTTTTAATACTTCTAAACTGAGAATGTCATAAGGAATTTATTACAGTTAACTCCTTCTCTAAAAAATTGTAATAGCTTAGGTTTCCATAGAAACCGTTGGTGTAGTCAGGAATATAAGGGATATTCGGTCGAAGATGTCACCATATCATAGCCTCATTTTATATTGCTCACCGTTGAAGAAATTCATTAACACTCCTCATATGATGCTTATAAATTGAAGGATACAACATCCAACAATAAATTAATTAAATCAAGACTAATATAAATTGCTAGAATTTGTTTATATACAACACATATGTCATTTTTGGAGGGAGGATTTTTAACAGACCATTGGCTTTACGATGGCTGCTGTGTGTGCTCCTTTCCTCGTCAAATTGTGTTTGTACTCGTCCAGTGCCCCCATGTTGAGTATTAAGTTCGTGTTACATATTTTTTTTTCATTACTCCGCGTGCCTGTCATGTAGCTTTGTCCCAATTCGGGATTTTGTCAGTTTTCAATTGTTGTTTAAATTCTTGTAGACACGAGTTTTCCTTTGTAGAAATGTATCAGTAAGTTT
The DNA here is from genome assembly GCA_944474755.1 of Limnoperna fortunei. NCBI lineage: Eukaryota > Metazoa > Mollusca > Bivalvia > Mytilida > Modiolidae > Limnoperna > Limnoperna fortunei. The sequence continues at coordinate 24,810,420 of OX104122.1, forward strand.
ATAAGTAAGGGTGAAACTCTTATTCCAAATTTCAAATATTCCAAATGTGCGTCGTTACGGTCTTTGTTAAGGTAGCGTACACTAGTTATACACAAAGTAGAGTTCATAGCTTCCATTGTTGACCAGTTTGGTACTGTTGCAATATTTTATGCTACAATCATTAGTTTCAATCTAATAAAGTGATTTTGGTTGTATTAAGTTGTTCGGATGTATACATCATGAAACAGGTGAACTATACACATTTAAGTTATAAATGAAGATACGTGTGTCTGAACCAGCACAAACTCTAAGGACATAACAATCACAAACATTTACTGATAGAGAATTACCGATGATAAATTCAGAATTGCTTACCAGTACATATTTACTAACTTCCAACTTATATGGCATGCATAATTCCCTTTTGCATCCAAAATCAATGACAAATTCCTTTTGACACATGTAACGAGAGGTTAAATGTATATTATTTTTTTTAAATATTGATTGATTGATTGTTTGTTGTTTAACGACCGGCAAGCAATATTTCAGCTATATTCAGGACGTGAAAATTATAGTTTTTAACTTATTAGTATGTCTTGCATCCCTTTATAATAAAACGTAATCTCATACAATAATATGAGAATATATACAGATAAAAATGGTACTTAAAACAATAAAAGATATGAAGCATCACACTTAGTAGTGGAATTAAATTTTATTAAATAAATTAATTTCTTTTAAAAACTTAAAAATTGTGTCGCCTGCGACAGTTTTATATAAATTAAAATACGTATCTACACTATAGAAACGTTCCCGAATGTGGGCCACGTCCACACAGTCCATCAACACATGCTTAATGGTGTATGGACTGTTGCATGGCACACACCTGGTATGACCAAAACGACATCTTGTTAAAACAACTTGGTCTCTGCGACCTCAAAAACTTTTACAATTAGTTGTGTGCAGTAGTGGCCGGATCCCAGGAAGTTTATTATGAACTTGGAGATCCCAACCACTCTACCACAAACTAGAAATATATTTAAAAATAATTGGTTTAAAATCAGTAAAAGGAATATCACAGTTTATAATATTATTCTTCGGGGCATTCTTTGCCTTCTGATCCACGACTATGTTTCCATGGATTCCCACGTGACTTGGAATCCAGAAAAACACAATCTCTTTTCTCAAAGCTATTAGAGATTTGTAAATTTCAATAATTTTGAAATTTTGGATAGAAAGGAGACACGAGAGAGAATCCGAGCAGATAATAAAATTGGACTCGTCTAACGAAGCAACTATTTTCGTGGCAAGAAGAATAGCTTGCGCCTCAGCAGTAAATACGGATGAGGCAGACGGGAGACGACGAGTCTCAAAACGCTCTCCGAAGACAGCGGCCGAGGCAACTTTATCATCGTCTTTTGACCCGTCTGTATAAATAGTGCTATAGTCAGGGTAACACGATTTAATTTCTGCAAAATGTTGTTGTATTATTAAAGGATTTGTTTCAGACTTTTGATGTTTTCGTAAATCAAAAATAAATACCGGTTTGGGGTTTAACCAAGGGGGATTATTTGGAAGTTCGATTGCAGCAATTTCATCTAAATTTATACCGGAATTTTCTAAATGAGATTTAATTCGAAGGCCAAAAGGTTGAATTTTGTTTGGATGCTTTTCGAAAATGTTTTGGTAAAGAGGTATGAAAACACATTCGTGGGTGGGGTTGCCAGGATATGTCTTTAATTTGGTTGCATATTGCAAAGCGAGGTTTATTCTTCTTTGATACAAAGAAGGATCGCCTGCTTCTAGATATAAGCTGTCTATAGGTGTGGTTCGAAAGGCTCCAAGGCATAGTCGCAATCCTTGATGGTAAACCGTATGAAGGATTTTGACATATGACTTGCGAGCAGAACCATAAATAAAACAACCATAATCCAATTAAGATCGAACCAGCGATCTATATAGATTAAGTAAAACGTCGCACTCAGCACCCCAGTCGGTGCTGGCTACGACTTTAAAAATATCTAATGCCTTTAGGCATTTATATTTTAACATTGTGATATGGGGAAGAAAGGTGAGCTTCGAATCGAATATTAAACCAAGAAAAGTAGTTTCACAATTTTTATAGGATTGTTATATAATGTAAGTTCGGGATCTCGATGCAATTTTCTTTTGTTACAAAAATGCATGCCAACAGTTTTGGCAGTGGAGAATTTAAAACCATTCTTCATTGCCCATTTTTCTATTCTATTTAAACATAACTGTAGTTGACGTTCAATATTATTCATGTTTTTTCCTCGATAACAAATGAGAAAATCGTCAACATACAAAGAACCATCAATATTATCTTTCAAGACTTGAGCAAGACTTTTAATTTTAATACTGAATAAAATAACAGAAAGGATGCTACCTTGAGAAACACCCAGTTCTTGTTTAAAAGGGTCAGATAGAGTTGAATTCACACGAACTTTAAATTCTCTATCAGACACAACATGTTCATTTTTGGCAAATGCGTTTCTTATGCATGTTTCAAAACCAACCAGATGATCTAGGATACTTCGCCCTTGTCTAAATCCACATTTGATATTGGACAAAAGGTTGTTTGATTCTAAAAACCAGACAAGCCGATCATTTATTATCCTTTCCATGGTTTTACAAAGACAGCTTGTGAGGGCTATAGGCCGATAGTTGGACGCTTCCGAGTGATCTTTTCCTGGTTTTGGAATAGGCACAACAGTGGCCATTTTCCAAATAGATGGTAAGTCACCAGTTTCCCAAATGTTGTTAAGAAGATTCAGAAGGCATTGGAGAGAAGATTGTGGCAGATGTTTGAGAAGTTGATAATGGATGTCATCTGGACCTCATCCTGTATCGTGGGATTTGTTCAATGAAGTTTTTACCTCTTCCAAAGAAAAAGATTAATTATAATCTTCTCAATATTTTGACTGGAAATTAAGTTAAGATTTTTCTTTTTGAATTTTGATCCGCTGAAAATTGGGATGATAATTTTCAGCAGAGGAGTGTGTTGCACATGTTTCGGCCAATTTATTTGATATGTCTGACTCTGATGTTAACAAGTCTTGTCCATCCTTTAAATGATGGACATTTGCTTTACTCTTTTTACCTTTAATTTTACAAATCATGTTCCAAATTTTATTCATAGGGGTATGATTATTTAATTTAGGAACAAAGTTACGCCAAGAGGTGCGTCGTCTTTGTTTCGTTACACTGCGAGCTTTTGCTCGAAAAATTCGGAATTGGTTATGATCATTTTGAGTGTTTATTAAAGCGTCGCTCGGCCTTTTTCCTGTCTTTTTAAAATATAACTGTATTTATCAAGTATAATCAGTACATTAAAGACATGACATTTCTTTGTATCGCTATAAATCATTTAAAGCGCATTCTAATTACGCTATTACAGTGCAGATATACAATGCGCTAATCTATCAGATACAAATGTTAAATGTGGTCACAAATTACGAACAAATGATTCAAAGCAGTATGCAATGATCGATTTAAACAATTTAAACCACTGGGTCGATGCCGCCGCTGGTAGAATGTTAGTCCCCGAGGGTATCACCAACCCAGTAGTCACACTTCGATGATGACAGGAATATCAGTGATATAGTCATTGTCTAAAATTACTGCCCTGAATTTTCAAAAATTATTTGAATTCTAAGTTGTTTCTATTTTCAAGGTGTGGATAGCCTTTGCTAAATTTTGTATAACGTTTTGGAATTTGGTGATAATAACTCTAAAACATCTTTAGCATTTGGATTTAAATAGTATTTGTTTTAGAGCGCCACTGATGAGTCTTATTAGATATTTAGTTCTGTTATTGAAAACTTGTATACATGATACAGTTTTATCTGAAGAAAAGTCAAACAATACTGTAATAATAATTATCCATTTGTTATTAAGAGCGTCAACTTGTAAACTTATTGTCTTCATTCAAAGTATAGTAGAATTCTTATGTACAATGTTTTAAAGGGTCATAATATTAAAATAGTAAATACTTCAAAGTAGTGCGCTCCGTTATTGCAGGTCCTTATATCATTATTCTAATAAATCTGTATTTTACATTTTTGATATATAATGCACTTAGGCAGAATGTATCTCCTAAACAACAAATGGTTTCTAGTGAAAAACAATTTAATTTAATAAACACACCGCGAACGACGAACAATTGTATTTAAATATCATTTAAACAAACACTTATTTGTTTCTTTTATTATTAAATTACAAATAATCTTACTTAATTAGAGGCTTAGAATTGTTAACCTCAAGATGATACTTGCGTTATTAACTGTTACCGTGTCTAATTAATTTTTTGGTTTCTTGCATGAAAGAGGTTTGCAATTATGCGCAAAATAAGAAATGAACACATTTAAAAAGTGTATATTGAAGTTCTAAAATCATCAGAGTTAATAGACACATAATACACATGTTATAATGTTAACCATTGTTAATTGTCTAATTGTAATCAAATTTAATATTTTATCGTTTGTGTCTATATAAATTCCCAGATAGGTCATGCTAATTTTAATTTAATTAATATTGATTTTTATCTATTTTACATTTAAATATCTTGAGTTTGAATATTGTCGATGTAATGTTTCATGGACAATTGCAAAGTTATTTGACACAGGTGACACGTGTGATTTTACCAGATAATACCAAAAACAAATAATGATATGGATCAGGCTGTTAAAATATGCGATATATGCGCATCTGGACCTGGGTCTACATTTTGTTTGGAATGTAAGCAGTATTTTTGTGATAATTGTAAATCGTTACATGCAAGACAAAATAGTAGTGAACGGCATAACTTTAAGGATGGTTTTAAGGAAAAACCATAATGTATTGATCACAGTAAAGACTTGATTTTCTTGTGCACCAAATGTAATGTGTCGGCGTGTACAAGATGTGTTGTTGGAAAACACAAGGTCACGATATGTCCATAAAGCAAACAATAACCGTCAAATAAAACATACGACAACTGCAACAGGCATGGGGATAATGGAGAAAGGTGTATCAACCGCAATAAGAGAAATAACCGCTATGATAGAAAATTATTGCAGATATTCAACAAAAAAGCAGCTGCAGAAAAGTAGAAGCTTAAAAACTCATTTCTGAAGCAAACGAAGTATGTATGTAATTAGATAAGCTAGAATCAGAAAAAATGGAATTGCAAAAACAGCATGACTTAGGCTTGATCAAGAAATTAACATCCTTCAATGATTATATTGTCAAAATAAAATTGATTAGCGTTGTTGATTTTCAATCCTTTGTTTACAAAGCGAGAAATGCAACTGAAAACGACATAAAAATCCTGCAAAACTGAAGACTGATTAAAATCCTGCAAAACTGAAATCTGATGAAAATCCTGCAAAACTGAATCCAAAGAGAACAACTAGAACATATGTATTAGAGAGAGAGAGAGAGATTAATAATATTTCAAAGCGCTTTGTCGTTTGGAAATTTGTGTGATTTCAATTTAACGAAATTAATTATGAAGATGAATTATTAATGTCAGAAGTATATTTTATTTTCGATTTATAGGACATAAAATGTCACGCATACTGTTGCAACTCAGTGACAAATAATTATTTCTGCATCGTAATATGAAGCTAAGAGACCAGATGTTTTACCCTGTACCTCATACAACTACCTTTTACCGTCAGAATGTTTTCAATGTATACTATTTTTCATTCAATCTGAAAGAAATGCAATGGGATGTGAACTGTTTTAATGTATATAACTTATATAGCTGAAACTGTGTAAATGCAAAGAAATTCTACTGTAATATTATATTATGACAGACCAGATGTAACAAAAGAAGAGGAACAACACTTCTTACACAGATGCCGTTGGTCCAAGTACGTTATACGTCGATTTTATTTAATAGTTGCTACTATAATTTTTTATATTAGGCTGCATTGCAAAATTGTATTTTAAAATGATGTTAATAATTTGTAGTATCGTATTAAATATGCAAAAATGTATTGTACCTGTATAGTTTCATACGGCGAAAAATCAGGTTTTATGGTTTATTGTCCTCTTTTATTCAAAAAGTGTCACAAATTGTATTTCAGGTAACTTCATATGATTGTGTGACTGAAATATTTGGTATAAATTTTAAAGCAAAGCCACTAAAACTACAAGTTATAATTAGGCAATATGTTCCCGACAAATACACATTTAAGAGTGTGGAATAAAGAGTAGAAATTAATGCTCCTATAATATTGTCAACTATACTGAGGTTTGATGCAGAATCGGTTTTTCTAACGAATTAAATGCGTCGATGATTAGATCGTCTCTAGTATGTTTGGTTGAATTGTCTATTGACATGCACACATAAAAAAGTCCACGGTCATAAATGAGACGCAATGGACTACAAACACTACGGCAAGAAAAAAATATGCTGATAGAAACACAGGGGTTCGGTACTCACCCATATCATGTATGGTATGCAATGTATTATTTAATATAAATATCAAAACTTATTTTGTAGGCATGATGAGATGTATAATAGGAAATGCAAGTAAGTATTTATTACTGCTGTATCTTAAACTACGAACAAAATAGCACACACAGAGTGGTTTCTTGTTCATAGCGTATGACATATAGCAGAAACTATTTAATAAGTATTAATGAGTACTAGTTGATGTTTGTCAATGGTTAAGGTAGTAAGTAATCTATAATGACTGTTCTACTTAATCTAAATTTCCAAGGTGCTCACACTTAACAGCTTTGAATGAATATAGCAAATTATCCATCTGTGAATATGCTTGCACGATGATTATTTCAAGATTGATCAACATAATATTTAGCCCTTACGTAAGCGTTAAATGTAAAAATCCCACAAGTTGGACAAGAAGCAAGGAGCGTGACAAGAATAACAAATCAGATAAAGGTGTTATTATCTTGTAAAGCGTTTGCATAGTTTTTTTTTAAGGCGGCCTAAATCGTCCCGTGCAAACGATGATTCAGTACTTTTACTAAAAATATTTTTAGAGGCTGCAAAAATCACCTTTATAACAAGTTCGCACATTCATAACAAGTTCGCAATTTTAATTTATTTCTTTTCGTTCGTGACCTCATACCTTTTAAAAAATGGAAAGATAACATATTTCACAAGAATGTGCTCACAATTCCAGAACGCCTAATATAATAATTTGTTAACGTACTGCTTATGTGTGTTGTATGATATGCGTGTTTGCTGCTTATTGTGTTCGTTACTGTCTGTCACTTTTTGGCCCCAGAACAAGAATTAGTCCTAAACCCACTGGGGACAAATGCAGCCCTCAGAGCCTTCATCGGTTGAATGGCTTCCACAACATTTTAGCCCTATAAACGCCATTGGTTTAGATGTATTTTGTTATATTCAGTACATTTAATCATTAACAATATCCTGATTATTTCTACACATATCATAATTTAGAATTAAGCGAATCTTGTTTATTTTGCAACATTTTATATATTGAGTTCGGCAATACTCTTTTTTATTTTCTAATATTAAAGCAGCCAATCTTAAGCGATATCTTGTTTTGTCTTTGTTTTAACAATATCTTGATTATCTCTTTTTATTCATAATTTACAGATAAGCAACACCTAGTTTACATCTATGTTATAATATTTAAGAATCAAATTTTAACGGATATCATATATATATATATATATATAGGCGAATTGGTGCCACAGTGTCACAACGGTGCGAGTTCGAATCCCGCTGAGGGTAAGCACAAATTTGACAGTGTTAAAAATCTAATTATAACAGTGTTGGGCTTAATTTGTAGACGTATATATAAATATTTGATATTAACCCTGTATTTCTGATGCTTCAGAAATCCGCTGGATAGATATATTATATGGTTGTCACAATACTTAGACGTTTGTAATATGTGTATATATATATATTATATACATACAAACGTCTAAGTATTGTGACAACCATATCTATCCAGCGGATTTATATATCATGTATCATTACAATCTTCAGGTGACTGTTTTTGTGAATCTATTGGTAACGTTTACGTGACGTTACGTTATTGTTAAAAGGGAGATAACTTAATCGATAAACATATGTACAAATAATGAATAATATATATTGTATATTGTAAATTTTGATCGTCCATTTAAAGATGGTTTAAACTTTTTAATTAAGTTTTTCTCTTTAATTTCTCGTATAAATCCGTCTTCTTTAAATATTTTGTTAAAAGGGAATTTTAAAACAACCCCGCCTCCACATGTTTCAAGATGTGAACTTAGTGGTATTTGTCTGTAGGCGGGGTCTCTTATCTGTTGATGGTGGATCCGCATTCGTTCCGAAAGTGAATTTCCCGTTTGCCCAGTGTATATTTCATCACATCCAGAGCATTTAATGCAATAAATTAAGTTAATTGATTTGCAATTCATATTTGCACTTGCGTAATTTTTAGTTCCGTTTTTAGATGTCATTTCGTACCCAGTGTGAATATAGTTACAAGTTCCACAACGACTATCATTGCATTTCGAGACAGTATAGTTTTGTTCCGATCTCTGTGGGTCAAATTTGGCCTTAGTTAATAGCCGTTTCAAATTTTTCGGTTGTCTTTTGCTCTAAATGATTGTATTTTCGTTAATTAAATCTTTCAGTTCATCGCTTCGTGTGATAATAGGCAAACTGGATCGTGCCATTTGGAAAAGGTTTGGATTTCCTGGGTTGTGGGTGAAAACAAACGGTATGTGTGCGTCACTGGTTTCAGGTTTACTTTGTGTTTTCAAGAGTTCTTCGCTTTGTAATTTTTTAGCACGGTCTATTTCATTTCTAATTAATTTTTAGGGTATTTCTGTTTCCGCAGGAATTCTTCTAATTCGTGGAGTCTTTAATTTTTAGTTTCCAAATCATCTACAACGGTGCAATTTTGTCGGGCCAAACAATAAGGAATATTTCTTTTGGTATGGGGCGGGTGACATGAGTTGAAATTCAAATATTGATGCGTATCGGTACTTTTGTAAAATATATCAGTTTTAACATATCCATCTTTGTTTAACATATCCATCTTTATATATATACTATACTATTATAGTAAAACAAGATAAAACAAGATAAAGTAAAACAAGATAGTAAAACAAGATAAAGTCCACAAGACGGCATCAATATGAATAAAGAATAGAATCACATGAAAAAATCTGTATATTGTATTACATCGCTAGTACTTTCACTGCTTCCTGCAGCTCTACAGGCGACAATAATGTTTACAAATATTGTTTACATTTACGTAAGATACAAAGATGGCGTGATAATGTGTTTAAAAGTTCGGGAAAATAACGTTCATAACGTCGCATAAACAAATAATGCATTTATATTAATTAATTATAAGTTAGTCAGTTGCTATTAATAACAGTTAATTAGCAATAAACATCTAGCCATTTAAGTGTTGCTTTAAACTACGTATAAAATGTATTTCCTTTTCATCACGCAGAGATTGTTTGTCTTCCAAAACTTTATATAATGGGAAAATGTTAAATTTTCCGTTTGAACATTCGTGTAAATGTTTGTTCACTTTCATGAAACGTAGTTCCTCTGTGGACGTTTGTTGACGATGCAAAGTCATTCTTTACCGTAATTCATTTTTAGTTTGTCCAATATAGAATTTTTTACATTTTGCACAAATAATTGAATATATAACATTTTTAGTTTTAAAAGACATATTATGTTTTACGGTAAACGTTTAACCGTTAATAATATGTCTTTGGAAGGTCCTTCTAATAAACTGTCACATGTTTTACAAGTTTTTACTCCGCATTTTGAAACCTGACAAGTGTTTTCAATATTAAAGCATGATTTGGTTAAAAAAAATTCAAATTTTATGGCTGTCTTCTGCTATATTTATTCTTCTTTTGTTCCAGTATAGATTTCATCGCCTTGCTTTGCTTTAAAATAGGTTCACATCCTTTAATTAGTGGAAAAATATCCATATTTCTAGGATTATGTGTACACACAAACGGTATTAGATTATGTGTGTAGTGTTGATTCTTCAAATAACAATAGAGTTCATGCAATCTGTGTTCCAGTTGTAAAGTGTCTTTCACTAATAAAACTATCCTGGATGCGAGGTTATACGGAATATTAGTTTTCACATGCTTAGGATGACATGAATGAAAATCAAGATACATATGAGTGTCAGTAGGTTTACAATACAGATCTGTTGAAATCTGATTTCCATTGATTAAAACAAGAATATCTTGAAAAGGAATTTGTTGTTTTCATTCATAGTAAACTGAATGCTTGGATGTAGATTATTTAAAATATCTAAAAGACTATTGGTACTAGCATTGTATGATGAATTCCATATTAAAATGCAATCAATTTTTTTTTCTTTTTTTTGTATTTTTTTTTCTTTTTTTTTTCTTTTTTTATTTAGTTTTTTTGTTTTGTTATGTTTGTTTTCTGCTTTTTTTTTTTTTTTTGTTTTTTATTTTGCTAGTTTGGCTTAGTTTGTTATTTTTTGGTTAATTCCGCCAGTCACATAGACTTTTAGAGTAAATTATCAGACAAATTTGAATCTAAATAAGTTAAAACATCGTATGGCTAAAAAAAAAATTATTTTGCGGACTTTCGTCAGAAAATGTTGAGACAATTTTAGCTACGTGTCCATTAATCTACTGCAAGTGGTTCTGGTTAGACTTTTTATATTTTCTGATTTGGCAGACCAAAGTCATTATAGCAGACCTTAACAGCTAAGAACTTGATAAATGAAATTTAAAACATCAAATTACTTAAACTTACTTAAATTACTTAATTTTGTGCCCCGGCTCTGCGTGTTATGCAGGCTATTGCATGATAAATATTAAAGCAAATAAAGTGGGAAAATTTGGCTTTTCACCAGTTTTATTAACATAAAAGGTTTATCTGCATAGTTACAGTTTTAGTTTTATTAAATTTTTCCTTGTAAACATTGGGGACAAAGTGCACGTACTATGTCACTTGTAAGGCCAAAACATGCAGAAAACATAAATAAAAATTTTCAGGTCAACATATAGATATTGTTACTGCATAAGTTTCTAGGAAAAATGATATTTTTATACTTATTATTTTTCATAATAAATTTGGATGCCCAAGAGAGGCTGCTTAGGTTTAGAGTATAGCTTTATTGGTCCAAGACAAAATGGTACAAGTACTAAAATTTTCTCAACAGGTGCTTTTTAATAGGCGTTTTCGTATTATTGGATGTGTATTATGTCCTCTGGAAGCTGTATTGGGCCTCAGATAAATATATCTCGACACCTCGACATTCCACAAATACATAAATATTGCGCCTTAGTCTTAATATATTCGGCGCAGAATTTCTTTGACTTGTTAGCTGAAATAGCACGAATTCCAAAGTTATTGTGCATGTTTTGGTTTAAACTTCATTACAAACGTGGTTTCAAATATGACCCAGTGACAAAACTATAATTTCCCATCATGCAATTATGGCATATGAATGAACAAATTATCGTTTATAAATGAAAATTATGCCAAATGAATTCAAAAATATTCCATATGAATTAAAAAATACATTTTTCTCGGTTTTCAAAACTCTTTTACTGATTAACGAAAAGCAAGAATTAACTATAAAATTTGTGATTGTCGCAGCCACCGACTATCTAACATGACCTAACAAGAGAACATAAAAGGTAAATAATGCAATGCAAGTAATTTTCTATAGTATCAAAAATCCACTTTACTTTTTATAAATAGAATCTGAAAATTGCGTAAAAATGTAGAATGATCAGGTTAGACTTCATTCATGTAGGCCGAAATATTTAGACGTCTCTTAAAAGTAAGTACTGGACAATTTTCTGAAAGTCCTCTGAAGTGGAACACAGTTTAGGCTTTTCTGGGAGCGTGTGATGTGAGAGAGTTATCCGTAAGCAAAATATCAGCGCGGTCTGAATCCTCACATTTCACTGTTTTCAGATGTTATTAATTAAGAAAACGTTTTATTTCATTTATTAGAGGGTCAAAAAAAATTTTTGTATAATCCACAAGCACACACCAATATGTCTTGTTACTAAATTTATTCCTGGCAGCCATGTTTAATTTCCAATCGTCTCAACAAACTAAAAATTAAGGTAACTTTTCAATCTTCATTCTGTGTAGTTTGGTTTAAATGCGTGAAATATTTTTAAGGTTCCTGTGTTAAGTGATGTTCACATATTTTGTACAAAAAACCCTTAAAATTAGTAGACGACCATCTTAGGTAGAATTCTACAATATTATAATTCTTTCTGCCAAGCGGTTTGTAAGGAAGCCAATCAGAATGCATTTCCAGCTCTGCAACCATCTTGAAATTCCTATCGACTCAGAAGACTTAAAATAGTAAAATAACTATCCAAACATCTCTGAATTATTTGTCATAATTGTGTCGAAAAGTTGCGTAGAAGCAGCTATCTGTATTTTTTCCATATGGTCCTATTTTAAGCTGTGTTCCACCGTTTAGGCTATCACGGATTTTGGATTGTCACAAAAAACTCAAACTTTGTGGAGGACGATTAAGTTACATTTCTGCAATATTTCAAATCAATCTGCCATGCGGTTTGTGAGAAAATAGTTTTGCTATTTCGATCAGTACGCATTAATGGCCTTGACAATCTTGTTGAATTTCCAATTTGCTTTAAAAACTCAGATAAGATAAATATCCAACCTTCATTTCTGCATAATTTGGGATAATTGTATGGAACATTTTCGGAGAAGCTGTTTGTATGTTTGTCCCATAGGACCCTATGTAAGGCTGTGTTCCAGGTGTCTGCCATTTGGATTTAGAGCTTTGCAGAGAACAATCAAAGGTATATTTCTGCAATATTTCAAATCAAACTGTCAAGCGGTTTGTGAGACGATGTTTTGAAATTCAGCCAATTAAAATGCATTAATGGTACTGGCAGCCATCGATTAATGAACCACTGACATGTGATGTTTCCGTTGCGTGAGATTGTTTAAATAAGTAAAGTATATAAAAAATCATTTTAAGACAAAAATCAATTAAGGTTTGTTTACAGAATTGCGAAATTGTGAGTAAAAACCGTTATACATGTATCTACTCTAACAAACTGTTTATAAAACATTCGATATAACAACAGATCCGCCATAACGAGGGGAGAGGGATAGTAACTTGCATGTAGTTTCTATGGGGTAATACATATGTACGGCCCAAGTCATCGCTTTTTTACCTTTCCAAAATATATTAAGCTATAGCTCTTTTCATTGAAAAATATATCATTGGGTAAACGTAGTTTTAAATTATCTAAATTGCCCTGAATGCGACGATAGAAAACAAACAATAGGGGAAAATATTCTTGTATTAATTAATTATCTTAAGCTTTATTTGCCAATTTAGGTATGCGAGTACTGAAAAATATTTCTTTCAGAGTGCATATATCGATCCTTAATTTCACGAATTATTCGTTTTAATGTTTTCCCTTGAAATAATTAAATTTCCAAAATTATTGTGTCTACTTTTAAAGGCATTTTTCAAAGCCACTTATACAAAAACTATGTTGCGTCCAACAAATTATGCTATGTAAGTTATTGCATGAAAGAATTTACAATTTTTAATAATATTGGTAATTTGCCACCTGCCCTGCTTAATTTTTTTCAAAACATTGACATGGATTTAAACAGTTTTGAGACTATTCGCTATAAATGGGAAAAAAGCTTAATGAATTGAAAGGGGGGCCTTGCTCCTCTCTCACCAAATATGTTTGATGACTCTGAGAAAGTATATAATCCACACACCCCTCCCTCCGAATAAACAAATCTGGTGATTTTGAAGTATGGTTTATAGATCCGTCGCGGGTCACTTCCTCATCCCTATCCTATCAGTTGTCTACTTAAACCATAAAGATATTGATTCTAATTTGTTCAGTTAGGTCAGTTTTATCTTGGTGAATGTTATGTAATAATTCAAGCATTTTAAATGAATAAAGCACCATTAAAACTTTTAACTATAAACTGGCTGTTGAACATACCTAAGTGTATTAAAAACTAACGTTATGTGATTAATTTTACTGTGTTCCGGTCAAAAACACTAACGATGAAAGGGGCACATATTCACTTCCTGTTACACTGATAAAAGGAAACTACAATGTCTGGATGTATATCGAAAATGTTATTACTATTACTGTTTGTTATAAACATTTATCGTTCTATTGCTAGTAAGTGTTAACTGTTTTTCAATATAAACGGTATATCAGTGAAAACAAACTACGCAATGTAGCAAACTTAATAAGAGTTTTAGAGCTCAGTTATACAAATCTTATGGTAACCGCCAACTGTCCGGGAAATCTAAATGCCCCTCTTGTTTTCTATTATAAAACCATATGTTTGTATATATTTATCTTGTGCTACTTCCTCTCCCTGTAACTTGAAATTTTGCTCCATAAATATTAAACAACAACCATATTACTACGTATGTTCCCCGAAATAGTGTTAAATCGTGTCCATTGTTTTAAAAACAACTGTTTACTATTTATTTAGCTTTATTTGTTTAATCAGCCATTCAGTCCAGATAAGAGAAACCTACTGCAATGAACTCCTTCATTCGAAAAAATCAATCAATCGATCAATCAATCAATCAACCAATCAATCAATCAACAAATTGATTGATTGATAAAAAACATAAGAATTATTATAACGCAGAACAAGATTACAAACATGAGTTCTTGAGTAAGCTGGTTTTTAACCATTTAATTAAAATTACGTATATTTGTTGCTCGGATGTGATAGATGTACCAGCGGGAAAAAAATGTATTCCAACCAGGAAATGATTACGACGAGGCCTTTCCTTTACTGGGAAAACAATGTTTTCATCATGCTTCCTATTTATGTTAAGTTTTAATATTATTTTTGCCGCGGGTATTGCTCCTGATGAATGGACATTGGCATTATACATTTATGTTCTGAGAAAGATGAAATATATTCTTAGCAGAAACAACCTTAACAGAATATACTATACTTATATACTTCCTCTATTGGAATATGCAGGTAAACTGTGGAACGGGTGTAACATAAGAGATTGTGAAAAAAGGATAAGTTCAACTCGAAGCAGCACGAATTATTACTGGTTTGCCACGATACGCCAGTAAAGAATCTTTATTTTATTAAATATGTTGGGAATATTTGGGTTCTAGACGAAATCTTATGCAATTATGTTTATATTATAATATACACAGCGACAAAACCCCAGAGTACCTGAGGGACTGTCTATCTGAATTCAATTCAGAAAGCACATGCTTAGAAACGTACCTCAGTACAGAATACGAGATGTCGACTAGAAACCTTTTCAAAATCGTTTTTCCCTTCTACAGTCCGGTCTTGGAACTCACTAAATATGCATATTAGATATGCTCAGTCCAAAACTGGTTTTTAAAATCTTTTAAGACGTCAAAATTTAACTTTTCGTATACCATCTTTCTTTCTTATTGGTGATCGTAATATAAATAAATATTCTACATAGTAACCTAAGACATAGGTGTAGCTCTTTAAAAGCTGACCTGTATAGAGTTAATCTGGCGAACGAACTTGGCTGTTCTTGTGGACATCCATTGGAACATGCAATCCATTATTTTCTAGAATGTCCCCTTTACCTAAATCAATGAGCTTTTATAGTACTTCAGCCTATTATAGCGGTATCAATCGAAGTCATTTTATTCGGATCACCCTTACTCAGTGATGAACGATATTTAAAATGTTCATAGTTATATATATAAAAGCAAACGTTTCTGTGATTATTTTTTTATAATTTTGTTATTATAAACAAATAATCTTCGAATATATGTACTCGCATCCTTGTTACCTTTATACCTTGTATATTACATTTACTATCATATTAACTTGTATGCTTGTCACCCAGTCTCTGAGAATACTATGCAAAACTGTCCACAAGGGGTGTCAACCAATTTTTTTGGGGATTAATTTTAGTGTGAATGGGCTCTACAAAAGATGTTTTTGACAAATTATTTCCTCTCGTATCCAAACCGTTTTTTGCAATGGCCTGTTAAGTACCGGGAACCAGTTTTCCTGCTTTTCACACTTTTTTTTCATGAAAATATCACATTTTCGACAGCTAAAATTTTCAACTGAGACAACTAATTACAAAGAAAACATATTATGTCTCGAATAAGGTACAATTTTGTTTTATCTTTCAATGAAAAAAACACAATTATGTTTTCGGACAAAATGAGGAAATAGGGGAGATAATCCTCTAAAACCCATGTATAGAAAAAGTCAAAATATGCACATATTCAAAATCACTGTATGATGCGCTTCAGTGAATATTTTCTTATTTCACTGGTTCTCTCTTTTCGTACCCTAATAGTGTTATTAATTGATGGCATGAAATTGCTGGGCAAATGATGTCAGGTATATGTGAGCATACCGCAAAGTTGGCCCATTTTTCATTGTTTTTTCAATAAAATATTGATCTTAGTGCCAAGCTGAAATTAGTTTTACAAAAACATTTCATTATTTTACACCATTCTTTTATAGTCAGAGTTAATTAAACTGCAGACTTAGTCATTTTAGTATATAAAAAACAAACCTTCGCACAATTAATAAGTCCAATATTCTATTGAGGATATTACACTTCAAATTTTTAATGGTTCATTCAAACAAATTGCAGCTTATGAAAATGCTATTTTTTTCCCAATATACTGTTAGTTTATGATACATATGAACAAATAAACATATTGTGAAGTTTATAGTTACATAAAGTCATAACAATTCATAAATATTCTCTCTTTTTTACTTTATAAAGGGAGATAATTTGCCTGTTTTTTTCATTATTTAGGTTGATGAGCTCTTAAAATTATTTTTTTATCGAAATATATCATTAGTTAACTGTTGTAGGCCAAAACTAGGTAAACATTTTGTCAATAACAATTTTCTCTGCAATGGTAGTTAAGTTATAGGCCAATATTGTATCCTTCCAAGATTTTCGATAGATGTAGCATTTTTGTAATTTTTGAGCTATGGTTTGGTCACAATGTTACCGTCTCCCATGGGAGACGGTATACATAGTCAAATGATGAACAGTATACGGAGTAAATGTATGTCTGTTACTTGATTGGGTGGTTCACCAAATCTATAAATATCTTTGTCATATCATTGGTTTACGTCAGGATTGCAAAAGTATGTGTACTAAAAATTCGATATATTCTTGGGTTGAATCGGGATTGTAATCAGTATTTTTGTGTAGGAATGTTACGTTCCACATATTGACTTCTATTTCATGCAGTGCATTGGTCAGTGAACAATTAAAAGATAAACATTGCACCAAATTCTCCCTACTTTTAAAGCTGTTTGGGAAAAAACTGATATTTTCTGTATCATTATTTTCGCTCTGATATTTATGCAAATAGAACAACACATATTTTTACCGCTCATTTTGAACATTTGTGAGGTAGTTTTCGTTTTTGGTTTAATTGACGACAGTTCTTTAAACCTCTCAATCACCAGTGGTTAATAATTTAGCGTAAACAATGTCCTTAAAAGGTACATTGCACACATCTACATATAAAGTACTGATACTTTAATAATACCCATGAAATGGGAAATGCAGCTAAGAGACGGTTAGCTTTTTAGAAAAGCTAAGCTTGTTCTATTTTTACCGACGACAGCCATTTGTTTGACCGGTGTTGTATAGTTATAGGTTCCCCCAATTTACGTATCCGGCCGGATACACAAAATTAACATGTTGGGTCCGGGGTCTCTATAAGAATGAGTCGGCCCAATTTACGTATCCGGGTCGTTTTTCCTTCTTTATTTTTATTTTTCAAATATGAATATTCAAGTACTTTCTACACAATAATATAATAATATATGCTCTGTTACATCTGGGTTATACATGTTAACAGGAACAATTAATACTTCCCTTATGTAAATGTATATTTGTTTGGCGGCGGTTGAAAATGCAAATAGTTTACATATTAAATAAATGTGCGAACACACTACTGACTTTCAAAAATGGAAAAAAAATATCGTAAGTGACAATAAAGTTCAATGCCTTGGGGGACTTCATATCACACCATTTACAATATGGACGCTGTCAGTGGCATAAACTGTAAGTGTCACCACAATTTGTACGGAAATGGAAAAGGAACGTGATCGCACCGTTGTTGTTTGTAAATATGCCTGGAACCTTATATGCACAAGTCTTAAATCGATGGCCTTTATAGTCTTTACCTCAGATAAATGTCTGTATTATCTAATAATCCAATGAGTATCATTATCTCTTAAAACTCTATTTCCGCAGTCATGTTTACATACGTGTTCAACTTCTTCCTAAGCTTTTAAATGACAGAAAATGGCAGACCCGTAAACTGTACATTTCATGGGTGGCCATAAAAGTAATATGAAAAGTGGACCTGTAAACTGTAAATTTTAGGGCTCCGGGGCTATGCAAAACAAAGTTGAATAAGATATGCGGACCCATTGTAAATTTCATGGGTCGGTGGCTTAAACGTAACTTAGAAAGTCGGACCTGTAAACTGTACAATTTATGGTATGGGGCTATTAAATTTATGTAAAAAAGTAGCCTACACAGGAGTTTACAGTGGAATTACTGATATTATTTCCACCCCGAACCTATAACCTGGTCTCCTGTTGCAATATTTTTCATTTACGCAAGCTACACTTTAAATATAACATCAGGTCAGGACCTTCCATATTATAAGCATTTTGATTGGTTGATAATATGACGCCATTTAATATCACATGTACATGTCAATCTTTTTTTATAAAATTTCTTTATAAAATTTACATTATATTTTAACTTAACTTTTTTTTATTTTACTCAAAAGCCCAATTAACGCTTTTGGTCATATGTTAAAAGTAAGCGCCAAGTGTCTACAGGTGTCTCGCCACTCGTTGACAAAAATGGATTCCTCCATAGTGACAGCCAACAGAAAGCAGAGATACTGAACACACAGTTTCATGATGTTTACACTGCTGAGGACCATCACAACTTTCCTGACAATGGAGATAGCCCATACCCATAAAGAAAAAGATAATTGTGAACAGCAACGGGGTGCTCAAACTTCTGAAGAACCTCAAAATACATAAAGCTACTGGACCAGACAACATCCCGGCTTCTATCCTGAAATCAGGATCATACGAACTAGCTCTAATACTTTCACATCTGTACCAAACTTCCATCAACACCGGAAAAGTTCCAGCTGACTGGAGAGAAGCTCTCATCGTACCCATATTCAAAAAGGGTGAGAAACACAAAGCAGCAAAATATCGCACAGTGTCATTAACATTCATAGCCTGTAAAGTTTTACAGCATATCGTACACAGCTTGGGCATTAACTTCCTTGTCGAACATCAGATATAAACAGACAGCCAACACAGGTTTAGAGCAAGAAGATCATGCGAGACCCAACTGATAACAACAATAGAAGGCATCGCCAGCAAGATACTTACTGGAAGGGATCAAGTGGACCTTATTCGTTTACAATTTGCCAAAGCTTTTGACAAAGTTCCGCATCGTATACTAATTAACAAGCTAGAGTACTACGGCATCAGACAGGAAAACCTAAGATGGATTCATTCCTTCCTAGAGTCGAGAAAACCACAAGTTGTCCATGAGAACTGCAAGTCTATCCGTGCGGATGTACTTCCATGCGTACCACAGGGAACCGTTTTCGGACCCCTCCTTTTCTTGGTCTTTATTAATGATCTTCCAGAGGTTGTATACCACTCATCAGTCAAACTCTTTGCTGACGACTGCATCCTCTTCAAACACATTCGCAGTGACTCAGCTCAACTACAGTCAGACCTCAGTCGCCTTGAAGAATGGGAGAGTAGATGGCAGATGAAATTCCATCCGGAAAAATGTACAGTCATCAGAATTGGAACTAACAACAAATTCAAGAGAGAAACTAGGTACTCACTTCATGGCCACACATTAGAAGTTGAAACAGCTAGCAAATACCTATGAGTTAACATCAGTGAAGACCTGAGTTGGAAACACTAAATAGAAGTAACAGCTAACAAGGCAAACAAGACCGTTGATTTTCTTACACGTAACCTCAGAGGCTGTAGCAAGAAAGTCAGAAATGCACCCTACACAGCACTCGTAAGACCAACACTATAATATGCATACACAGCATGGGATCACCACACAGCTGAAGACATAAACCGTTTCGATCAGGTGCAATGGAGAGCTGCCCGCTTTGTCAGTAACAACTACCACGACTAAACCCTGGATGCGTAACTCAGATGATCAGAGATCTTCAGTGGGAACCCCTACCAGTCAGGAGGACCAACCATCGCCTCTCAATGCTATACAAGATCCAGCATAAACTGGTAGATGTGGATGCCAGCAACATCGTCCAAACCAATGACTGGCGCATAAGAGGAAGCCAACGTTTGTACCAGCCGCGAGCCAATCCAACGTCTACAAGTTTTCATTCTACCCTAGAATTATACAGGAATGGAACCGCCTACCAACGCCAGTGACAGACTCGCCAACAATGGAAGCGTTCCAGGCTGCACTACCTACTTATAGTGCAGCCCCACAGAGACAGTAGACGAGTTGTATATTTTTAGCCTGTATATAGTATGATTTTACATGTTCATAACAGCTATTTGGATTCGGCTATCTCACACAACGCCTGAAGGACATAATACATTCCAGTAGGAATCCTGTCCTTAGCCAGGAAGAAGAAGAAGAAGAATTTGAATTTTCAATACCCTTTATTAAATAAAACAATAAATCTCAGTAGTACAAGGTATCAAAAATTCAAGTAACATAAAATATAATCCTAACAAAATACATTATTTTGATGAGCTTTTTAACAATCTTGAAAATACATATAATTATATAGATTGGTGAACAAAACCAACATCAATATCATTATTTAGAAAACGGTCAATCAATATACTCCACTCCGGAGGAAAAGACGACCATAGTTAATCTAGATGTTGTTGGATACAACGTTCAGTATGAATGCTTAATATGCCAACAAGATCTGCTGCAGTTAATTTTCTTTTCAAACTTGTATCAAAAAGATCTTTAACTTTGGTCATACAAGCAAATACAAAATTTTCAAAAAAGGTTCATCGGTTTTAGGGTTAACTAATAAAGGGTTAAAAAACAAAGGTTCTTCTAAAATGTCTGCAACTGAGATGTAAAAACAATTGAACATCATAATTTAAATTAGAAACAGTAGACAAAAAATATTTACAAAAATAGTAACAAGGATGAACATCTTCACCATTCATTAATGTCAAAAATCTATACATAAATTGAATTTGAAAATCACGAATTCTAGACAAAATATGAACCCTGTCCTTCAGTACATACAGGAAGATATAACATTTCTTTGGAAACCCAATGTTTTCCTTGCCATAGAAAGAAAATCTACAAATTTGTTTTGAATGGCACTAATAATTTCATCGGGCACGGCCACGGAATTTAATCGATGCCACAATTTTGACGCGGAGAGTAAATTAATTACAAACGTTCGTCCTCTAAATGAGAAACCACGAGCAAATGGTTTCCACCTGTCAAGTTTGACAGTAATATCCTCCTCCATCCCTTCCCAATTTTGTTAATAAAAATCCTTATTATTTCCAACAAAAGTACCCAAAACCTTTAAACCTTTATTATTCCACTTGAGACAAAGTGGACAATCATTTCTATTTTTCCACTTCCCAGCCACAAACCTTCGGACTTTTGTAAATTAATTTTTGAATTAAAGCTTTCTGGTATATATCTAACTAGAAAGACAACCTATCAAAATCAGAGTCCTGCGTTAACAGAGTATCCAAATTATCTGCATATGCAGATAAACAACTTTTCTTACCATCAGATAATGGAAGTTCAATGCCTGAAAGACCATCTTTTGACCTTAATTTATGCCAAAGAGGTCCAAGGCAGATAGCACATAATTGACCAGACAAGGAACATCCTTGTCGTATACCTCTCTTAAATTGAAAAGGGGAAGATAACGAATTATTAATTTTCATTAAACTATGTACATCTGTATAATAGTTTTTTTTATACAGAATATGAAATAATCGCCAAAACCGAAAGCTTCTAATGTCTTCATCAAATAGCAATGATGAACACGATCAAAAGCTTTCTCTTGGTCAAGGGAAACAATAGCAAGGGGGATATTTTCCTGATTAGCATCAGAAATAAAACGAATATTGTCACTGATATGGCGACCGGGAAAACTTTGATCGATATTTAATATATCGGGTAAAACGGTACGAAGTCTTAGCGAGAAAGCTCTCGTTAATATTTTATAATCACAACAAAGAAGAGACACTGGTCTCCAGTTTTTCAACAAACTACTATCACCTTTCTTCGGCATCATCGTCAGAACGGCTCTTCTGCACGAAAGTGGAAGTATATTTTCTTCAATCGAAGTAACAAAAACTTCGTGGATATCTTTCCCAACGATGTTCCAAAAGGTTTTGTAAAATTCACTAGGCAGCCCATCAATACCAGTGGACTTATTGTTATTTTTTTTTAAAACGGCAGATGACAATTCATCATAACTTATAACACTATCTAATGTTTGTTTTTGGGTTTCATTTAGTGTAGGAATGTCTTTTAAAATCTCATTTTGACAACCTTCATCTACAGGATCGGGGCTATACAAGTCAGAGTAAAAATTTCGGACAAGGGTTTTTATTTCCTGATCGGAATCAGTTATACTGCCATCAGGCAAGGTTAAATGGGATAATAGTTTATTAGTACCACGTTTCTTTTCAAGGTCAAAAAAATATTTTGTAGGTTTATCTGAATCATTAACATATTTGAATCTTGAACGAACCCAAGCAACACGTGCCTGGATTCGTTCAAGTTCAGACAGCTGTTGTTGGTTCTCAATTAAAATGGTATTGAGATCAGGGTTTGCGGCAATATTTGATTTTAAGAATTGAATATCGCACTGCAAACTATCAAATTTACGTTTAAAATCATTACTCTTTTTAACAGAAAATTCTTGCGAAAGTTCCTTTATTTTATATTTTCCCCGATCCCACCAATCTTGAACTCAGATTTCTGTAATCGCCAAGAAATCCAGAAGTGATTAATCATATCAATATATGATTTATCGACCATTTCTCGACCAAGAATATATTTTTTTCAATAAATTTGAAACGTTTAACAATATTTTTTAATTCATTACAAGAGTGGTGGTGGGGTTCAACATCCCCTGTCCTATCTAAGGAAGGATTAGTAGTACAATTAAAATCACCTCCAAGAAATATTGGAAAGGAAGAATCAAGCAGATTCATTTGGTGTTTTAAACATTTCAAAAAGTCAAGTTTTTCTTTGGGACAGGTGGGGGAATAGACATTCAATAAATAAACAGTTTCCTCCTGTTATTTGATAGTAGCATGTAAAATGCGACCGGATAATATAAGTTTATGATCTAGAATAGTATATTCTAAATTATTTGAAAAAAAACATATCGATAATCCAGCAGAAATAGTTGAGAGATGAGAGAACACTTTTTCTCCTCTCCATATCATTTTCCATATACCTTCATCAGAAGGAATGGTATGTGTATCTTGAAGAAAAACAATGTCTGCATTTAATTTAGATTTCAAAGAATCTAATATAAAATATCTTTTAAAAGAGTCACGACAACCTTGAGTGTTCAGGGAAACTAACGAAAACCGGACATTACAATTGTAGTTGTAATGAAAATACATAACAAAAATGCATAATCAGGTGGACAATACATATTGACTTAGATATATTTTATCTCTAAGCATGAGTTTTCAGGTAAGTTTTTAATTTCTTGATCAACTTATTTAAACGGGCTTTCAGCTGTGAGGAGGACCCGGGATTTCGTCGATGGTCAACAAAATCTTGACATAGTTGTCTCAGGTTTGTGGTATATTCTAAACATTTTTCAACTGGCTTTTTATTGCGTTTAAGTTCGACAAGAAGTCTATCCAGATCCTCGGTGGATAATTTTTGTTCTGTATCCACTAAGATTTGTGATAAAAATTTTGTTCCGATAAATCAGAGGATATAGACTCAATGTCTACATTCTCGTCTTTATTGGTGTTAAGAATAGAAGGGGATGAAGGAGGCATATCCCAAATACTATTATCTTGATCAGATACATTTGAAATTTTATCAGTTGTAAGGGTTTTGATACTAATAACTGAATCATTATTGTCTGCTGCTTTTCGTTTAACTGCAGATTTAACAGTCTCCAGTTTTTCAGCAGGGGGGTGTGAACAACAACAATGTCACTGGATTGGAAACAATAGACTGCTAAGATTTTTTCATAGTATTAACATGATCTGGGGTGATGGAGGCAGAATCACGGTCGGCAGAGTCTGAAGTAACAGACTGCCCCACTGTCCCTGTTGGCGGAACAGGTTCAGCTGTAAATGGTACATTTGTATTTGATTCCGATTTATTGTCGGCTGAAGGTTCTCTGGACATCTGCTCTGAATGTGTCCTTTATGCTTACATTTAAAACAAACAACATCATCATTAAAAAATATTCTGTAGTTTTGTCTTTGATAAAACATATAAATATTCTGGTAATACAACATTAGGGTGAGGAATAAGTGAAACTTGTCTTCTAAAGGACTTTACATGTTTTAGTGCCGGTATTTTAATGCCTAGTGCAATAGGTTTAATGTCGGAAATGATACGGCCATAGCGCATCATCTTCCAATAAGTCATTCGGAATAAAAGGGGGGCAGTTAGTTACTTTCTTAGGGATTTAGCCACTATATTTTCAGGCTTTACAACAGTAGCAATAGCAACAGCATATTGCTCAATAGAAATAGACTGTATGTTGGTTAACTTTACGCCATGTTTCCTTGACACAAAACCGAACGGTTTATGCCCAAATGATGGCATGTCATCGCTCTATTCAGATCCTACACTTTCTCGAACAGATTCTACATTATTTCCGGTTGACAAAAGTGAACTTTTTAATCTGGAACTTTCTCCACGCGAATTAACAAGATTACTACCATTAGCCTGGGGCACGGATTTTACACCTACCTTGTTTGGCATTGTTCTCTTAATTAAATTAAGATCTCTATTGTCCGACGCCATCTTTAAACCAAAAATTAAACCAATAAACAAAAATAAAATCCACAAAAAGCTCAGCAATCCGAGATATAAATACGAAAAACACCCCACAAAATGAAAGAGCTTCTTCTTCTGAACACAACAATACAAATATTTACGAACCACAATACAAAATAACAAATAAATAAATGATTTGAGCGGAGCTCCGGAAAACACGTCCTATCCCTTCAAGAAGAATAAGAAGAAGATGTGTACAGTATTTCGGAATAAAATGGAAACTTGATTCACATGGCATCCATTCCATTATCTTTCATTGTTCAATCTGTTCATTTCTTTCTCAACACTCTACAATTTCAATGATGTTCAGAAAATCAGGACCATCTGAAACATCAACCTCAGTTATCAACGATTTTTTGGACTCGGCATGTTTGCTTACTTCATAGTGAATATGCCAAAGAGACTGCGTATTTGGATTTTTATTACACGATAGCCATTCACTTGGAACAACTTTCTAGTTTCATCTGGGTTTCTGTGTTTTCTAAGCTTGTCACTTACTTATTCATAAGATGATCTTTTCACCCTCACAAATTATTTCATAAATTGCTTCACATTTTTTGTAACAACCTTTCTTTTGTCTTTCTTACATTGTGATAATGTTGTGTAATGGCTGGGAGATTGCTTTAAATGTTGGAAGTTCACATGAATGATGGTCAAATTTGTACAAAAAACAATAATTCACTTGGTTTTTCAGTTCCACTCGTTTGTTTATGGTTACATGAAATGGAAAGTTTATAAATGGGAGGTAATTCGAGGTGATGCGAAAACACTGACTTTTATTGCAGTTTATTATTTATATGTATTTATACAGCAAATAATGTTACTATTTCTACAGCTGTTACAGAAGTGAATATATATAGAAGGCTTATACTTTCACATAACTACCTTATTGCAACATCCATCAAATCTTATATTTAGTTAGAATCTTTGGAAAACACATAAATGTTTTATAAAAATATGATGAAAATAACCTGTTATTTATTCATTTTATGATAAAATATAAATAAATATGCAAGTTTTTTGTTTATTATCAATTCATTAATACACATTGAACCTTAATTATGTTTATAAAGATTAATCAATAGAAAAATAAAGAGAATTCCTATGAAGAAAGTCAAAATTTTTGTGGAATTCATCGTATTTAAGAATGGTTGCCATGGCAACATGCAATAATTGCCCGGCAAAAAAATCATACAGTAAGTAGAAAGGATCATGGGGAAAATATGACACTTATTTGTTGTAAATAAAAGCACTACTTCAAAAGATAATTTCGTTTGATTATGCATAGAAATCCAGTTTTTCTTTTTTGTCCAATTCTTGATCATTTAGAGTTAGATTTTGTATTAGAAAACAAAAATTTTTTTTAACCTAGTATAGATTTTTCACATAAACCCTGTTCAGCCTGCAAAGTTTCATTAAAATCGGATAACCTACCTTGTGGACTCATTTTAAGGAAATTGCATGGTTTTCTCAGAGACTAGGTGTTGTATGGTATGTTCTTCCTTAACGTTATTATTTTATGTATTTTTGCTACTTCCTTGTATTTATTTATAGTACATGTTCTACTTGCTGTATGGCTACCGTATATCAGGACAATGCGGACCGTTTTATTATGATTACCGATATTAAGTTTACAAAGATAATGATAATGTATTCATGCTTTTTACAGCCGACTTTTGCATGTTTTTGTTTGTTTGTTTGTTTGTTATTTTTGTTTTTATGTATAAGGTTTGTATTTACAGTCGACTTTTGTATCTAGCATTATTATTCTACTTCAAGCTATTATAAAAAATATATAAGTTTTTGTTTCATATTTTATTTTATTTATTATCATAATCAAATATCATAACAAGCATAACAATTTAACAGTCAAAATATACATCGATTACAAAGTTAAATAGCACAATGTTCAGCACAAGGAACGAGTCAATAGTCTAATACCCTGGGTCTCTCTTGTCTCGGCGTTGTCGTCGACGGAGTTTACCCTCACTGATAAGCTTAAGCTGGAGTGGGATCTTAATTATCGGCCTCTCTGTAAAGTAGCTGTAGAAGTACTAGTATATAGAACTGTAGGTTCCCTTCACCAGCATGGGTGTTGATACGGTTGTGCTAGCCCTCCACATCGTTGTTGGTTCGAACTGACTTTAAAAACACGCTCCAAGCTGATACGGTCCATACTGTAATGTCTTCGACGTATGTCAGCAACTTTTGGGCTTGTTGGCTTTGTATGTGAGCACTTGTCGTCTGGAATCATACACGCTGAAATCCTTTGATGTTTCTGTTTAATTAATTTAAATAATAACCATAAACAACACTTTTTTTACTTTTATCTCGTTTTACTAGTTCAGTCTAATTATTTTACGATATTAAATTGAACAACATAAACCAATAAATTAAATGGGATAATTAAGAGAAATTAAAGGGAATTAAGTGTTTTATTTTTTTTCTATTTAATATTATTATTACTTTTTATTTGTATCACTTTTAATATAAAAATAATTTCATTGACATACGGTCCGAATAGTCCTGACATATGGTCCGAATTGACCTGATATACGGTCCCAATTTTCTGGGGGCCGAATTGTCTGGTACCCTTATTAATTACAGACTTACGTTATTACATTTGTTTAAATGAAAATAAACTTATCTCTGATTCACAGTGTGGTTTTAGACTGCAGAGTAAACAATGTTTGCTTTAAGCAGTTTAATTGACTTGTATCTAATTAAAGAGAAAAATGTACTATACATTTGTAGATTTAAGAGGGCGTGTGATAAAGTTATACATGAGGATTATGATAAAAATGTTTTCAAAAACAGGAAAATGTCTAATTATTTTTAAGGATATGCTAAAAAAAGATGAAATCTTGTGTTTGTAAACAGGGAGTCAAAAAAGCCTGTTAAACTGTATATTACAACATTGCGACCCTCAATCTATCTGACTATAGACTTTTGTGTTCTTTAGTATCTTCCATTCTTTTATATGGCAGCAAAGTATTAGGGATTGATAAAAAATTACAATATTGAAAAAGTTAATTTGCAGTTTTGATACAGAGTACCTGAAGTGAGAATTATAAGTCCCAAATTATTTGTATACAAAGAACTTGGACGACAACCCTTAGATATTAAATAAAATAATGAATCTTGAATCGTTGTAACATGATAACCCTACATCAATGGGTATGTTCTTGTATTTGATAATATTTGTTGAAAAATGATAGCAGTATTAAATTATATATAATTTTAAGTTCAGTACTTTTTAGTTGAAATAGTTTGATGATTGTATAGGTGAATACGGGGAGCTGTAAATGAAGGGTTATGTGAAAATGTACACAATTATGTCTCATTAAATAAATTTGGTTTATTCCAAAAACGTCTACTCGCAAAATAAACAACTAATTAGAAAATGGGGATTGAAAGTAGTTCGTCTAATATTGATCACGTGGTCTGTTAACACTGATGTTGCGTGTCTCACAACCGAAGGTCGGGGTTTACTCCGGGCAATGCGGCTTCCCCCACCCGCCCCAATAAAAACTGGACGCCATCATAAAGCTGAAAAATTGCTGAAAGTGGCGTTAAACAACAAACACAAACAAACGTTCCTTTACCACAATATACCTTTTGTGACTCTGAAAAGATAAAAATCCACTCCTTCCAAATACGAGAAATCTATTGGGAATAAAGTCGAGTAAGACTTCCTTGATACTAATGAGTTGTCTCCTTACAGCATAAGTATTATATTTTATCAAGAAATAACTTATTAATGCTATTGTCGGTGAATGCTATTAATTAATTGTAAACGTTTTTACTTGAAATGACTGTTAAACATACGTAGGTGTAAAAAAAAAAACGTAAAGTGTGTACACTTTACTGTTTTCCGTTCAACAACAGCAACGATTAAATATGTACTTCCTGATACACTGAAAACAAGGAGGTCTACTGAAAATGTTATGACTGTTACTGTTTGTTTTCAACATTTACCATTCAGATGCTAGTAAGTATTAATCTTTTATCTCTTTTTTTAAGGTATATCTTTGTGTAAAAACGCCGCAATGAGGCAAGCTAAATCAGAGAAGGTCTCATTGCTCTTCGGTACCAACGCCAAATTTTATACCACACTTTTTAATCCGATGTACTCAAAATGCATTTTGCAGATTTTAAAACACCTTTTTTATTTATTTCTATTAACTGGTTCCCGTTCCCAATAATTAGAATTTGTTTTCCATAAATATAAAGTGTCCATCAATTAACTGCTCATGCTCTGTTAAGTATTGTTGAAGATAGACAATTCTTTTAATCACTATTAACATAACTTTTTTTGTTTTTATTTGTCTGTCTAAAGAAGCGATTTATATATATAGTTAAAGCACAGGAACATGTTTATAACATGAATTGGGCATCACACCATCTGAATAGAATAGAGTTTTGGGTGGTATAGATGATTTAGCCTTTTCTGGTTACAATAAACCTACTCTTTTTGAAATATACAAAAGTGGTCTTAACCGTGCAAGGAGCTCGAGCTTGGCACTCTCCAGACACGTTACTCACTTTGGTCTGTAATCAGGTTTTTCTCATGAGGGCGTCCGTCTGTGGCGGACGTCCTATAGTTATTAGTCTGTCCGACCTTCCGTGCTATAGCATTGTAATGTTTTGAGGTAGACTTTTGATATTGGGTATGTGGGTAGATAATATCAATGTTGATGACCATTGACCTTGAACTTTGACCTCAAGTTTGGCCGAGCCCACAGAGATCAAAAGCATACCACTGATATCTAGTTATGTATAACCTGATAACATCAAACGAGAGAGCACCAACTATCCGTACCTTTTAAACACATTTGACACCTTTGCTGTTTGACGACTGGGAGTAGTGTATATTCAGTGTTTTGTTTGAAGTAAAGATAAGTTTTCAATTTCAGATTATAAAAAGCCTCAACATAATATTATTAAGGGTTTGAAGGTTGAAAATGTGTACAACTAAATAAATTATTTAAATTTAAAGCTAAATTAGGGTTTGATGCTTGTAACCAATGGAAAAACTGACTTTCGTTAGAATGAAATTTAAATTATTGTGCTAATAAATTAATAACGACACATCTTCTAAATGTAGCAGCTTTGTAGGAATCATATATACCTCGAGTGCATTAAAATGATCTGATGCTGTCACCTCTTTCTTCATAATATTTTAAATTTTAAGATATTTTTGTTATATTCTTTCTGGACACAATAATTTAGTCTCAATACCACACATATTTAGGTGAAACAGTTTGTAAAAATCGCCAGAAAACATTTTGTTTTTTCCTTGTTTGTTATGTTTATGTAGAACTAATTTTACCAATGTACTTAAATTGTGGACCCATTTTGTTTAATCGTTTACCGTAAACTGTCCGGGCAAATTAACTGTAAATCGTGCTTGCTGTATATAAAAAACAAACATATATGAAACGAACAACGTATGTCCATAATAAATTAATTTTTGCAATTTTTTATTAATATTAACATCAGATAAAATTTATCTTTTATTTTAATAATTGTTAGATTTTAATCGCATTATATGGGCTGAAAAAAATAACAAGACACATTACACGATTTACACTAAATAGGTAATACTAAACAAACAGATCAGATAATCTCGCGTTTCATTTCTTTTGCAAGCTACTTTTTCAACAATGTTAAAATGAAGCAAAACTAGCAATAGGCAGTACGTGAAAGCAAAAAAGCTTAACTATCAATGTAACGCAACTAAAGCTAATAAAGCGAAAAGAAACAAATATTAAAATGAAAAGCGACTAAGCGAAACTCAGTTCTTACCACCTATGAGGTTAAAGATGTGCCTCAAAAATATAACATCTTTCTTAATTCTGCTAAGCCATGAATACCTCCACAACAAATTATATAATACAATCATCTTACTAAATAAGATGATACATGTAATGCATATCAATAAAAAATTCCATGAAAGTAGTCTTTATTAATTAAATTATCAATAGCTTTAATTTCACTTTCTGTCCCCTATCTTTCAACTAGAATATTCAACATTAGCTACATTTTATTAAAATTTATCAAATTCGTGGTAATTCAGCTCATTAAGCATTTATAACGAAAATGCTAAATTTACCACTTAAAGGTTAAAGTTTTAATATAATAGTTCAGTACACATGCTCACTCCTATGTCAAAGTAATGAACGGGTGGCTCGTGCGTGAAGACAAATAAATACTTGCAAATTTAAAAAAAATGCTACTAAATATTTCAAATATCGACACTCTGGAATAGAAAACAAACCGTAACCATTTTTAGTAGTATTTTATCTCACACTAAGTTAATTGAAAAGGTCAAACAGAATACGCAGATAGCCGAAATATGCGTCTTTCCAGTAGGAAAAATTATATGAAATTGAAGTATAAGGACAATAAGAAAAGACCGCCAAACGAAATCTTACAATTCGGAAAAGATTCACCCAACCAAATCATCCGTAAATCCAAAAACCTTTAAAGCTGTCAGAGAGAACAGATATCTCAACAAAAACTAACAGTGTCAAAAACAGTCAGTGTAAAGTCAGTTCTTATAATGTAAACTTTATAAACTAAAATCTACAATCAATGTAAAACACGAATACCAGAGATTATTTATGTAATATTTTTGTTCAATATTTAAATGAAAACCAAACACGACATAAATTCCAAAATTCAACTTTATGATAGTTATTTAATTTATATTGCGTACCACACTATTATAACCCATGTAACAGAAATTACCTCAGTAATAATCTTATTCAGACAACGTACATGTATGTTATGTCGCCTATGGAAAATAGCTCAAAATACTGCTTGGTGGAGTTCAAGCAATAAATCATGATAAACGAATGAATAAATATAAATAATAAACACTAATGTTATTATTAAACAGGAAATAGATTAAAAAGTATATATATACTTGAAAAATTCAACAGTAAGGTTACGACTTGCATTCAATATG
Source organism: Limnoperna fortunei (assembly GCA_944474755.1). NCBI lineage: Eukaryota > Metazoa > Mollusca > Bivalvia > Mytilida > Modiolidae > Limnoperna > Limnoperna fortunei. Next base: position 24,842,478 of record OX104122.1, read on the forward strand.
TACAGTTATGCACAGAACATTGAACATTACAATAATAAAACACACAAGTGACATTCTGAAAACAAACTTAAAGGATTATAATTAATAACAACATATGCAGTATAAATAAAAATTTAGATTAAATAAAATATTAGTACGTCTAAAAAGACATGAAAGAGCATATAAAAATGCATATACAGGCATGCCCGTAATATTTCATTAGTTGTGAAGACACATTTAGACATAATTAGCTAAATATAGGTGTTCTTCAAGGCTGAATCTAACCTTTTTTAATCTGATTACCCCATAAATAACTGAAACGATAAATTGCATTTTGACTTTGTATATATTACTTTACGGATCGTGCATACTTTTACTAGTCTGTTTAATGTTGTATAATGATGAAACTTTTTTACGACTCATCATTTCTTATATCGTTTATCGCGCATTTGTATTTAAATCTTGTTTGGTTGTTTGGAAATACTAAAAGTTTACCTTGTATTGTTTGTTGGTGGGACACATTTCTTAATATCCATGTCGTCAACCAGTAGCTTATGAGCTTTTAATGCTTTTAATTTTTAATGGTTTGTTGTTTTTGAATTGTGCTGGTATTGTCTGGTTGGTCTTCTATTTATATTAATATCAAATCGACAATAAACATGTTCCCACATACTGTCACACGACACATAAGTGCAGTTGACACGATATTTGGCTGGTAAAAGCGTTTCTGACAGTTAATTTGCAATCACCCCGTCATAACAAATATAGTCGCCGTAAGGAATTGGTCAAGTTATGTGAATTCTGTTTCAGATAGCGAAAACCACCCAGGGGGTACTTTTCATATCTTTGTGAGTAACACAACTGGTGGTATATTGTGTGTTTATTTTTCTAGAACCCATTACAGCTTCATAACTTGTAAGGGTTTATGTTACTTATGTGTTTGTCTTATTTTCCATAGGTGTGTTTCTTCTTGTGTTTTTTGTTGTTTCCTGTTAGTAAGCTCGGTATTTAATAAGCAAATATAAAGGCAAATCTTAAGTAAAGACATATGACTAACGTAAATTAGTTTTTTAAGTGGATCTTTCTATAAATGACAGGAGGAGTCCTTACGATGTTTATTTTCATAAGAAAACGTGCCAAAATAAATTTGACTACTCAGTGTTATTGATTGGCTTCAGGGTTGACATCAATAAAAAATTAACATGTATCAGATGTCATCACACTCTAAAAAGTAGGACGAAGTGACTTCTCCCTGGCATTATAGGGAGACTTTAGAGAGACACTAGGGAGAAGTCATGGAGATCATAAAAATACTTTGTTTCGAAGTCGGCATCGTAACATACATTTTCTTTTATTTACAAAAATTATTATTATTGTGGAGTTTGGATTAGTTCTCGTGTTTTTAAACCATAACACACTTGAATTCATTTTTTTTTTTGCTTTCATTCATGGTTATTCATGGTAAGCAATTGCATCAAACAGAACATACATTTACCATAAGTCATTGGGACAAAAAGCAACAGATATAGCAACTATTTGTTTTCTACTCCCGTACTTGTAGCCATACAAGGTATTAACAAATAAAAACTGATGACTAAAACTATTTGTATAAATGTATAGACAGAAACGTGTTTTTACATGAAGTTCTTTATACATCATAATGTATCTAACAGTTTGTTATGAACATAACATGTTTATCTGGGCAAAAATGCCCAAAGAAAAGAAATAGTATACCATTACATTAAACCATGATATAATTCTTATGTTCAACACATTTCAACTAGCTGTAACCAAATTGCTTAAAAGGACACCCATCTACAGATATTATCATGATGTCAATAATTACTACATGTATATTTCTTTATTCTTTTACTTGCAGCTTATATATTTATAAAGTTATTCAATGCAATATAATTTGAAAGAATTTCAAGTTTGAAACCAATTCAAAGTGTTTGTTTATTTAAAATTTACGATTTTTCATTATAGTGCGTTGTACTTGTATTTTGCACATTGGTCAATTCCGGTAATTAGTCATACCCGAGAAATAAATAAATGGCTTGCCATTCACTTAAAAACACGTAAATCATATGAAAAAGTTACATACGCAAATTCTTTGCAGTTTTTATTGGCATTACATATTTATGGATAAACTGGAGTCTGGGAAAAATATATATAGTTGGACCAGATGTAAAAGTATCAGGGTGACTTTAACGTCCCTTTTGAGGCGCATTCGGGTGGCTTCAGGTCCCAGAACGGCGACTTGTCTCCCACTTCGCTCAGTGTGGTGAGCTTTGAAGTATGTAACAATGCAAGGCGTGAACACCTTACAATCAGCTATAAATAACTATCTATTCATTTATTCGCAGTTTAGATTGCAAGAAAAGTGTACAACTTTGTATTTCTTGATGATGTAGTAAAAGGAAGTATTGCAGTGTTGGGATGTCCTATCACAGTCTCTAGCGTTAATTGGCTCAAATTCACACCAAAAGAATGGGTACCAATGACAAATGATCAGAAATATGATAACGCAAAAACATCACATATAACCATACGAGACGTTGAAGTTACAGACAGTGGTCAATATCTCTGTCAAGTTGGTCATGATGCCAGGAACATATTCTTAAATGTTGTCGGTAAGTTATTTCATAAGTAGCTTTTCAATTTAAATAATTAAAACACAATTACCAATTCAGTTCGTCGTTAAATCTAAGGATACTAATAAATAAAATAGTTGTTATTTTGTAATAAAAGCAAAATCAACCCTAATGAGCACCGTCATAAATTAGATTGAAGATCTAACGTGCAAGTGATGTGTGATTTGTTGCACTATTGCCTACCTCAACGTAAGTACGCTATTTTGTTTAGTAAAATGTGTATCTTTTACTATTTTAAACATTTCAATACTCGCTTAACTACATCTTCATCCACAAAAAGCCTCAAGGAGCTCTAACGTCACTGTTTTAAATTCATTTTTGTAACATGATTTGGTTTACTGGGTAATTGCCTATGCTTCTAGATAGCTTAATCTGCAATACGCGTATTTGCAAGGTTATAAAATTGGCAAAGATTAAGTGAATTCTGTCAAAATAATTTGGAATTTTGGTTGAATGTTTCCAAACGTCTAACAATATTCAAGTTAACACGCAGAAATGTTAACCGGAAAAAGGGATAAAAAATAACTGTCACAAAACTATTACAGCCAGAAAACGTGTCGAGTATTGGGTGAGGACGGCGAATTTAGTTTTTTAACCTGTACAATGTACTTGCTCAAATCGACAAAAAGGGTTTTTAGTAAAAATCCTATCAGTCTGAAAAGACTGAATGAGTGTCGACCAGACTTATGAAACTAATTTTGCTCATTGATTCCTTTAATTGCAATAAAGGAATTAAAATCAATTCCTAATCATTGCAGCAATATCTATGGAAGTACTAGTATCTTTAAATTCAAGACTTCACTGTTTAAAAATGGCTAAGAAAATATATTATAAATAGTATTGTCACACTCAACGAACAGTCTAAAAACCAGTTTTTGTTACAATTAAATTAACGCAACAAATTTATTTTTGTACGAATAAAAGTAAAAAGGGATAAATGTTTTGATAGTGCCTGTTTTTGTTTTTGTTTAGATGAATATTATTTGATAACAGGACTAGTTGAGACAGGGTCTAAAAATATTTTTTCTTTTCAGACTATTTCACACTGATTCAAACACTAACAAGACAAATTCCGTATTTTATAACTGGTCGATTATCATTGGGTCAAGTTTAGATCAAGACCCATTTAGACTTTTTAGACTATTCCATGTAATTGAGACAAAACAAGGCCAGTTGGGACTGAACCGAGTTTAGGTCGAGACTCATTTAGTCTTTTTAGACTGGTCGGTCGACACTAATGCAGACAAAATCCAGGCTAGGTGAGATTTGACTGAGAACAAAGTCAAAGTATTGTGGACTAATTCAGACTTCCAACCAGGTTGAGACTAATGTCGAGTAACCTAAATTAAATTTAAGACAGATTTTAACCGGTCGAAGAAAAGTCAGTACAATTCAGTAAACAACTAATATTTTCAGATTTTTTTTCTGTTTGTAGTGTTGTCAACTGAGACTGTCAAACCCACCCTGCCTGCAAAGTTATCTGAAACCAGCATCTTCATTGCTATATGAATGATATGATATATATACATACATATTATCACATATGATACCTTGGAAAATTGACCACTGAAGGCCCTTTGGGTTAATTGTTCTTTAAATGAATCAGTCTCTGGCTGATGCCAGTTTATTGTCTTATATGGGCAATACACTTTTGTCTTTTTTTCTTGACTAATCCCGTTTATATTTTATCAGTTTATGAAACACAAGGAAGTACTGTAGTGTGGAATTGTCCTTTTACTGGAACTACTCACCAATGGTATAAACAAATACTAGACGACTGGAAAACACTTAGAGATAATAACAAATATAATGGCGCATCTACATCAAAAATAACCATTCGCAGTGTTGACGTTGCTGATAGTGGCGACTACATCTGTTATGTGGATGGGAAGTCATCAAACAAAATAGTACTGAATGTAACCGGTAAGTCTTTTTAAACATATTTTCAATATAAGTAAAGGTAATAACAAAATACTGAACACCAAGGTAAAAAGACAATCCACAAATCACAATCAACAAAGTCCAAGAAACCTAAAAACTCGATAAACAACAACCAAGAATGAAGCAACAACAGCAATAGTTCTGACGGTACAGGCATTTCAAAAGAAATTTAAAGACCTCAATTCTGCCATCTCATTGTCTTCAATAATACATTGACGAAATTCAGTTTCATAAGAATACATAAACAAATCTGCATGAGTTCAAGGAGTGTGGCACAGTTGGTGCACATTGGTTTTCGAATCCGATTACCCGCTAAAAAACACATCCTCCAAAAGTAACAAATGTGTTGTCGATCTGGAAGACTAGAATATAAAAAACCTGTTTCTTGCTGTATCAGAATTTGCTGTTTTGCTCTTTTGTAGCTGAATACGTATTGGTAAAACCTAAAACTGCATATTGTTGGCATGTGAACTCACTCAAACGCGAGGGTTATTATGTAGCTCTCATATGTCAACAGAAATTTATTCATTAGTTCTTTGCAATTTGACACTTGTTCCTTGATGTTTGGATTCAGTAACAATGCAAATAAAAGGCCAACTTCGTGTTTTACAAAAACACTATGCAACAAATACCAAAATTATGCCGGTTTATTTTGTATTAGACAAACCATCCACTGCTTCTTCCTGTTGTATTGACATATATCGATATAAGAGGCCATATATGATTGAATGGGCGTTATTTAACAGAAAAAAATAGCTCATCTAGATCTACATTCGAGTCCGGTAATTCCGCCCGTCAGTATCAGTAACGTTATATTCCGGTAAACTTGATTTTTCGAATTTCATTGCAAAGACAATATAAAATTATACAACTAGTATCGAAGAAAAATTCAGGTTTGTGGTCATTGTCATACTGTTTAGAATTGCAAGTATAACGATTATAGTATCTAGAACGTAAACCATGTATTAATGCTACTTCACAAATTTAAATGAAAGCTGAATGCACAAAACGGTTTTTACAATGGAGTTCAAATGTTGCGAAAACAAATAATAAGCAAGGCAGACAAAAGACTAATACTCGCTAACCAAAACATGTAATAGATGTTAATGCTACTTATCTATTTATTTCCTTAATTGAATTAATATCGTACACCTCGTACTTGCAGTAAATTGCATTGTTTTTTGTTTTTGTTTTTTTTTTTTTTGGTTTTACATTTTTAAATAGCATTTGTCGTTTCAATATTTTTAACAACTTTACCAAGTTAAGTTTATATATAACTTGCAAACACATTTCAACCATTTTTTGGTTTACAGCGACACCAATTGTAAATATATCGAAACCGAATTATCTAGCTATTGTTGGTGGCAATGTAACACTTGACTGTATTGTAACTGGATATCCTATTGCTTCTGACATATGGTGGACCAACGGTCAAGGACTTAGATTAAATGGAACCAGATATAGCGGTGGAAGTCTGTTAAACCCATCATTAACGATACTAAATGTGGTCGAGTCTGATAGTGGGCAGTATACATGTTTTGCAACAAATACAGCAGGAATGAAGGCTCAGTCTACCCAACTTGAAGCTGGATGTAAGCCATAAGTAACGTGTCTTATCTTTACAATCAAGCAAAATAATGATTCATATTTGATAATGACATCCTACGCATTTTATATTTGTATTGCTCGACTATATGATTGTTCATACTTACACGACCAATTATCGATGTAAGCTTATTATCGAGATAATTTTTTTAACTTCGCGATATTTTACATCACTTCCCAAACGTCATGAACTGTGGTACATATAGGTCACATTACGTAGCAGACTATTTTGTTAGCAATGTTTCGAAACTGTGCATTTACGGTAAGTTTAACACATTTTTTTTCTTAATCCAACAAAAGCAACTCCTTAATCTACATGCGATTGACTTTTACAAAAATAGGCTGAATTTTCATAAAAAAACTATCTATTAACACGCAAATTCAGGTCATGACCATTAACGTGTGTCAACGTCAAGAACCCATTAATGCCCCAATCGATAACATTGTGCACCCTAAAGTTTCACTTTGCAATTAACATGTATTTTCTGATTAAATTAATATAACAAACGAACTTATAACAATGTACTGCTTTCTTTAATTTTGTTAGAAAGTATTATATGCAAATGTTAGTGTGTTATGTGTATGTAAAAGTATGCAATGTGTCCCTAACTGCTTTAAGTGGAAGTATGTCTTATGCAATAATAAAATAAAAAACTCGAAACAAAACTCAAAAGTATTTTTTTTATTGTTCGGTTAATTTTTATTTCAATAATATCTTTGCCGTAGTCACCACAAAAAATAAATATGACGATGACATATTAGTACAGAAGCACTTATAAATGCTCTTCAAGCTTCAATTACAGCAACAATAAAAAAATAATTAATAATAAACAAATAAAATATGGTTAGTTTTTATTAAAAAAAAGACTTCAACGGTTTAGTCTCATAGCGTGAAATACATGAAATATTTTATAATATATTAGAAAATATTTTTACATATATTTTGCAGAGCTGCAAGTCAATAAAGGTTTCGAACAGTCAGGGACAGATTCTTGATGCGTTCATTGCCAGATTTGGCCCGAAACCAGTATTAAATAAGCCCACTGCTAATAACATTATTTATATGCACGGTAAACTATGAGTATTCTAAATGTACTGTGCGGCGCTTGACAACAAATTACGCCGTTTTCATGGAGCAGAGAAAGAAAACTTAAGATAACGTGATGGTTCTACGGATGGTTGAATCAATTTCCAAATCTTGTTGTAAGAAAACAACAACAGTTAACAATGAATAGGGCTGAATGTACATGCAAGGAGCAGCTTGTAATAATAGCTATAATTAGCTTGTAACTATTGTGTCTAAAAATGTGTGACAAGACAAACCAGAACAAATATACAATATCGATGCAACTGGTCTCCAGACTGAACATAACCCACCAAAAGTTGTTGGCGACAAAAAACATTTTGCACAATCTGTACAACCTCCAAGGAAAAGTCAGTCAACGTTATAGGATGCGGCAATATCATTGGACAGGCATTACCGCATACCATTATAATATTTTTCAATGAAAACGGTTTAATCCTGATTTTATGAATGGCACTCCTTCTGGTTCTGGGGATGAATGATCACAAAGTGGTTGGTCCAACAGTTCCACCTTCACGAACTATCTGTAAAATCACTTTCATTAATATGCAAATGTTGAAAAAGATATTACTCTCACATTGATTCTATATGACTGCCAAAAATCACATGTATCCCTCACATTCACAGAATGGGCCAAAATGCAAAACATTATTCTACTTGTAATTCCTCTCCCATTGCAGCCACATACTCCGACCTCTGGACATTGGCTGATTTGGTCCATTGAAAAAGATGTATAACAAAGAATGTCAAAATTATTTGAGGCAAAATCCTGTTTTGAATCTAACAAATATCAATGTGTGTAAATTGTCTAATCCTCTATACTGTAAAGGTTTATCACAGCAGAATTTATCATCTGCAACGTAATATAGCCATTTAGCACCTTCGTGTATTTATAAAAAACCAGTAGAGAACATTGTTGTTGATTCAACAACGAATAATGCTGACTCTAGTGTCACATTGAACGATAATGATGTACATGTACCCTTATATGTAGATTTGTTAGTTGAGAACAGTTGTAGAATCGAGCCCTTTCTTTGAAAACAAAACTACTGTGTATGTCAAAACATCTGAAAAAAATGTTTACAAAAAATGAAATGATGCAAAATATGAAAACTTTTAACAGAAAAAGATTAAAGTTATTCTTATAAACAAAAGTAAAACTGCTTTTAAACTATCTTTTAAAGTATAGTAAAACTACTCAATGTGTATGCTATTTGTAATAATTCGCTTGTTCTGTCAAACAAGGTTAAAATGATGTATCTGGGAAGGTAAATTGTGTAAAAACTAAACAAAAACAAGCTAAAGAACCATCTCCTTCAACGTTGGGAATTTCTTCCAATAAGGGTGGTAATTTAGTACTAGATACTGATCCGAGTATTATTCTTCAGATTATGATGATGGTTTGGGTGAGCCTTTTTAAATTTGTAATAAACACATCTGATGCACAGCGTCATCATTGTAAAATGGGCTCAGTTCGACGAGTGTGGTTACTGGACTCAACTTTTGTACAAAGGTTAGAACTATACGTTTGAATGATAAATTTTAATAACCTCATTGTGACGAAAATACAAAATTGTAACAAGTTTTACATAATGAATTCTGTTAAAATAAGTTATATTGTTACCATTTATTATAGACTTGACTCATATATGTTAAAATAAATGAAACATGTCGTGCTCCATTACTTACAAAAATTTTGTATATTCGGGTGATACAAAATTGTAACAGCTTTTCATATATATCATTATTTTCATACAGACGAAATATATTCATACCATTTAACTACTGACTATGACTTCTTATCTTAAAATATAAGATTGCCAGGTGTTGTGCTACTTACGCAACTTTTTTTACTGATGTTTTGCACACAACATAGGTAATAGGTGGAGGTCTTTTCATCATCAATAATGACGTCACACTTGAACGGATATCTAATACATGGGTAAGCAGATAGAAAAAACTAACACAAATGAGTAAAATGAAGATTTACATGATTAATTTAATGTTATACTTCATTAAACGTTTCGGGAAGAAAACTATTTTTAGCAAAAATATTAAATACATCGATAATAGGTCGTTTCAGGCTAGTAAGAAAATGTGTACTGACGTTGATAAAGTATGTAAAAAGCTAATGGGTCAAATCTAAGACGTCTTTTTTGCCATCGGGAAAATGACGTAGGTAAATTTATTAACGTGGTGTGTATATTTAGATATTCCATCTGCTAAAATAGCCATGGAACAATATGTTACGACGACAGGAAAAAATGTGTCAATCGAATATGAAGTAACTCACACTGATGCAGTATATTGATATAAAGATAAGACAGTCCTCAACGTGGGCATCAAATATAACTTTGGTGCCACACAGAATACAAGTCTGTTGATATATGATGTTACAACTAATGACAGTGGAGTCTATAAATGTAATGTGACCAATAAGTTTGGATCTCACAGTGTGGAGACATTGCTAAAAATTGTACGTAAGTGTATTTATTTGTTCTATCTTTTCGTTTAATAAAGAGTTATTTCAAACAAAGAATAAAATTTCTTAGTGCCACATTGTGTGATTTTACTGAATAAGAAAGTTATAATCTTGCATTTAATATTACTGCTTTAATAATACATTTATACACCTTCAAAGTGGCATTATGTTTTCAGATACTGTTATTCTGAACTCAAGCTATGAGAAAACGGCCAATGAATCTGTTACTTTACAATGTTTGATCTGCGATGCCGAAGAAGTAAAATGGCGGCATAATCATAAGAACATTCAAACAGATAGTGATAGATTTTCTGGTGGTAATATAATAGTACCATCGTTAACAGTAACAAAGCTCAACAGAGACGATACTGGAAAATACCAGTGTGAATCATTGTACGGGTCTGTTTCTTCTGTTAGTAGTGAAATTATCTTAAAAATACGAGGTAAATACATTTTTGTCTTTGAAATATTGTAAATATTTTCAAGAAAATATTATATTAAAATTACTTTCAATCTCATATTTGAACCATTTATTGATTTTTCTTTGAAACTGAGCGTTTAATTTTTCAGTTATATTCACAAATAATTTTTTAAAACCTAGCTAAAAATATGGGTCCAAATTTTGGTCATATTTTGACACACAAAATAAAGTGGCTTCGAAACTCAACACTTTTGTAAATAAACTATTGATACTAAATAGAATGAAAGTTGTTTGGCTTATTTTTGGAGTTTTTATTTTATTTTACTCATGCAGTTTAAAGTTACCTATTACAATGTTGAAACGTATTTATAAGTATCAATATTTTATAGATAAGCCAATTGTCAAGCCATTTGAGAAAAACATTCAAACTTCTGTCGGTGAAGACGTTATGATACCGTGTTCATTTGATTCTTATCCTACACCAACTCGTATTTTCTGGACTAAAGATGACAATATTATCAATGTACCAGACAATACAAAGTACAATGGTAGTAATGTAAAAACTCCGTCACTTACTATCTACAATATAGTGAACACAGATTCAGGTATATATGTATGTTATGTGGACAACAACATAGGAATTAGCTCTGGAACATCTATACAGCTAGCTGTTGAAGGTATTGTATAATTCTTCGTATTTATTTTCCTGGAATTTGCTACGATTTGTCATTTATCTGATTTGTCTTAATTATAGCATATAAACATTAAGTAACTTTTCAATGTAACTTTAATTTAGAAGAACGAAAACTACGCTACGCTACCTTTTCATTGACATCCCAAGTAAAGAGAAGAATGCGACCGTAAAGGATTGTTGCTTCTTAGTTGCAAATAACTCCTAACTCAAAGGTAGTGTTTATTGATTGATTATCAAATATATTATTATGTTAAAATATTACTAATTTGGTGTCCTTATAAGTCTATCTTTTTGCAAAGAAAATGTTAAGATAACAATAAAATTCAAGTTCGACAGGCAAAACCCGTGGTCATCAGAAAACACAAGAAAAATGATTTTTTGCAGTATACAATCTTAATTACGCGTGGAGCAGGTCGGTATTAATATTTATTTTTTGAAGATGTGTGTCTGTTTGTTTTAAAGTTGTCCATTCCTACTTTACCATGGTTTTTTCAGTCTACCACTTATCTTTTTTTGTTTCTCTATATCCAAACTTGTAATTTTTTCTTGACATGCTCTTATTATTCGTATTCGGTCAGCTTTTTTGATCTTATAGAGTTGTCTTTAAATTGAAACAAGCAGTGCTCCGAACCTCTCTATACGGTGTATGTTTACTTTTTTAGATTTTTCTGTCACTTTTAACTTGACTTTCATTCATTTATATTAATTTAAAATAATATCCTTTATAACGCATTGCAATGTTACGAAATTACTCATATGGACAAACTATTTGAATATGTCAGTATGTTTAGTTGCAGAGGCATCAACATTTACCAGCATTATAGGACCAGTAGCGGGAGGTGTTTTCGCTGGCGTCTTAGCTGTTTTTATAGCAGTAGTTGCAGTACTCCTTTATACAAAAAGGTAGTTTAACTTATATAAGTTGCCAAAGTTATGCATTTTTCTATTTTCTATGACAGAAATTTTTCCTTGATAAGATAGCTTTCCAATAATGAAATAGTACCGTTTTGTGATAATTATTACTTTGTTCATTAGGTATTATTACATTAATATGTTTTGAGTGTACTTATAAAAGTATTTGAGTTTTTAAAAGTCTTTGTACTACATCTGCATAATTTTAATATGTTCTGAAACAAATAACAAGCAAACCCAAGAATTAAAGGAGGACACACAATCAAAGAAAAACAGTTTCGAGATTCGAAATCCAAAGCTGTTAAACCTTTTAGTATGGTAAAAATCAGATGTATAAGATTAAAATGCAATCTTCTGTCGATCTAGGAGAAAAACGACAATGAAAAAGGAAAACAGGAGGGGCAATAATAAATTGAATCAAGACAAGTCTTCATATAGGCATGGTATGTTAAATCATAATTATAGCAACGCCATAATTATACATGTGGTTTAAAACTGTAAACCAAACTTGTTCATTGCATAACAATTGTAGAGATGTAATCTGCTATATTAGTATAAACACAGTATTGTATTTATATTATGTATGTTGTACTTCCAGTCCAATATTATGACGTACCAAAATTTTTGATGTAAAATACCGGAAATCAATTAACATTCACAGAAGCAATTACAAACTAACATTAAAATAATCATCTATATAATACTATATTGCTTACAAATACAGAATTCTAAAAAACAGTACTGAAAATAACAAAATACCTGAATTGCCCAAGTATTATAATGTAAATATATAATATAATAAAATTGAATACAATATGCCAATAACTAATACTTTTTTATTCTGGTTTTGCCATATCAAAACCAATCCGATTAAGAGTCCAGCAACAACACTATTCCAAATCTGATATATCCGATATTTTCCCAATATTAGCATGTTACATGTTTAAAGCATCCCTTTTTCGTATTTCAGAATCAGTTTAATCTCACTTCTGGCATTCTAGTATAAGATCATTTCCGTGATTGATTTTGGTATTTCCAATATAAAACAATTCCAATTATGTTTAATATTGTCAAGATTTAAACTAACCATGACAGGTTATGCCAACATCTGTACTATTAATAATCTGATACTTCCATGTAAATACCATTAATAACAATGATATTCCAATTATATTATTTTCAGTGTTAAATCCATAGCTCTGTAATAATTTAAATTAAAACCATACCATTTATTATGTCAATATTAACAGTAACATAGTTTTGATCTCCATACTATAACAAATTCAACTATGAATATTTGAGTCCAATTCTTGTCTATAATATAACCATTCCTACTTTGTAGTTACGGCCCCAAAATCTGGTGTTTCCAGTAAATTAGTTCTGCTATTTCTACGATCATCGCAATTTGAATATTTCTTAAAATAAAAGTTTTTATGGTCTAGTATATAAGTAATCAATTTGTGGAGTCGATCACATCGAACTCTCAATCTCAGTGTTTACAGACCACATGATCAATACAATGTGAAGTACCTTAACCACTCGGCCACGAGGCCTTTATTATATTGATATATTTAACGTTTTGGTTTTTTTGTTTATATAATGTTAAGAAGTCAAATCATGTAGTACGTTATCGCATTATCGTATGGATATTTTGCAGTTCTACTAGTGTGGCAATTATTTCCCTTAGATCCGTTTGTTTTATATTGTATTTTCTGTAGTAAAGACATTTAATGGACAAAGGGGATAACGTCTAATCTTGAATAGGAAACGGAATGACATTAGTACATTATTTACATTTAACAAATTAGGACCAACATTTGGACAAGACAACCCACGCAAGTTGACAATTTTGGATGTCCACCTCTTAAGAAAACCACTGCTTATTTTTAGTCTAAATGACATGAGTGATATTATATTAACCTGTTTTGTACAAGTTAGCTGTACGATTTAGAACGAGACCTGTTCGTTTCTGAAATCAGTATTTTTAATTAAAGTAATTTGTATTTCAAATAATTTGCCTTAAATAAACGCTAAAATGATCATAATTTCATAAAAGAGTATCTTTAAAAAGAATTCAGTAGACAATGAGTGGAAACTTCAATGCATTAATACGGTTGAGGTAAACAACAACTATCATTGGACTGCTTTTGTTTTAAGCTAACTGAATACATGTGTTTCGTTCTGCGTGTTCCGTCTTTAGAATAAACAGTAATAATTTAACATTTAATTCTTATTTGCTCGTTTATAAGCAACACTAAACGATTCGATTGTATATATAATCTTACCTTTTTAAAAACATTATAAAATGTGTGGTCAATTACTTCATGAAACAATACGGAATGTAACTATTTTTCAGAAGCAAATAATGAAGAAATGTACATTCGTCATGAAAAAATGGTGTCCGCCTTGGAAACAGATGTATGCTTACCAGTTACAAACTCGGTACAAAATAGTACGGAAGATGACAGTCATACATATTTTAACGTTGGCGATGCTAAAACAGCTGTTCAAGTAGAGGACTTAAAAGCGTACATAGCAAAAAAGGAAATAAATGATGGTCTAAGGAAAGAATATAAGGTAGTAATAAATATATATTTGGTGACGGAAAATTATATTAAGTAGTACAACACACAACAGAGTTCAAATGACATTGATATTCACAATTTTATACGATGTTAACGTATACAATAATCTTCTTATACCTTTGTCTTTTTGGCGGATAAAATGAGTGCTCATTTTGTTAAATTTTTTTTAAGTGGTTTTTAGGAAAAACATTTGCATTTATATTATGCCTTGTAGAACTAATTGACGAAATCATTTAGAGATACTCATTATGAAAAGTCCATGAAATGGTCAAGAGCAAAGCTAAATTACATGTATGCTCGCATTCATTCAACTGTTTTTTAAGTCTATAACTGTTGAAAAATTCTGATGCCTTTCATTTTTTCACTAATATTAAAACGCAACGCTCGTTAAATACTCGATTTTCTTTTTCGTGATAAAATAAATAGGTAAAACTGCATTTTTTACACTTTTTCTAAACATTAAATAACTTTTTTTCTGGAATCATTAATCTCATGCAAGTATATCTTTCTGCCTTAAATTATTGCAATTGTTTATTTTTACATGTTTTAATTTCCTTTAAATACTCAAAAGATCAGCAACATTGTCCATTTCGTATATCTTTACATGGTATTTCAGCACGTGACTGATTGTTGACGTCATAATTATAAGTGTTCGGGACGTTGACTAAAAATTTTGAATTTGAAATATTATTTTACTACTTGCAAAATATTGTTTTTGTTATTTCTTTTTATAATATTGAATTTAAAATATAAGAATTGTTTTCAATTGTTGGTTAAATTATTGGAAATAGACTACTTTAGGTGGGTTTACGCTGAACATAAACCGATTCGCGGTTTATTGGCGTAAACCTACCCAGAATCGTCCATATCCAATAATCTAACCAGCAATTGAAAACAATCCTTAAAAAATTACCAAACTGCTTAATCATTTTAATACTGTTAACACATAATTTAAAGATGAATTATAAGTATAATTAATTATGTGAAGAAGAGTTATCCTGAACAATAATTACATTATTTTCAGAAAATACCATACGGTATTCTGCATCCAACAACAAAAGCAGAGCTAAAGGAAAATATGCCAAAGAACAGGTTTAAGACCACTTTCCCCTGTAAGTATATTAAATTCTCATGGCTTCTTTTAACTTTAAAATGCTCTTTGGTCTTTGTTTACGAATAAAAAAGTTTTGTAATATTTTTTCCTGTTTCAGATGACCACACAATAGTTTTTCTAGAGACTGTACACGAAACAGCAAATTCTGACTATATCAATGCTAACTATGTCGATGTAAGTTATTTTACGTCATGTGATTTTACTCATCATAATACGAACAGAAAGTAACTAACTATTGTCTGCTTTCCACCAAAAATTAGACTAATAAATAAAATGTGTTTTATGTATAGTTTAAATTTCAGACAGTTTTCAAAGGAATGTTTTATCTGGCGTCATGTCTTTTAGTGCCTTTCATTGTATTTTTATTCTTACATAATTTTATACATAATAAACTTTTTAATAAAAGAGGTAATACCCTGTTTTTATAAAAGAATAAGGATGTTGCATTAAACAGTTTTGCTAATGCCAGTGCTAATTATTTTGCTGAATCCAAAACATGTTTCTAAGCTCAAAAGTATGTTGCTAGGCCCAAATTTGAAATTTAAAATGTATGTCTACATTGTGAAGAAATGTTGTAAATCCCTAACAGTACAAATTATACATTTATCGTATATATTACAAACATTTGCAGGGATTTAACAAAGATAAATGCTACATTGCATCAAAAGGTAACTATGCATATTATCTAAGCGATTTCATATTTTACGTTTGTTATGGTTCGTGATTATAAATATAACAGTGAATGTACACTGCATTATCTTGGAATAAAATGTATTTACGACCTAGACATTTTCAGCAAGAAATTTACCAATTTTATAAATAAGAAGCACATCAGAATACGACACAACAAGCAAACAAGGCCATCTGCTAATAACTTCATATTTAAATTTTACTGATCATTGTGAAGATTTTGAAAAAAACACAATATGTAAAGTCATATAATTTACTCCAGATTTTAAACATAATTTTAAATACATAAAGAAGCACTAGTAGCTCAAACATTTAAGTTTTTTAAAATTTGAAAATTTATGGCGTTCAAATAACGTCACTTTAAATCAGTGTTGGCTAGAACACGGAACTGTCAATCAGTTATTAAAACAGTAACCGCAAAGTTTAAGAGCGTGTTGACAACTGGGCAAGTATTAAATCAAGTGATTCAAATTATGTTCTGTTTGGTTCTAATCTGGTGTCTTACACGGCCGTGGATATAGACCGGTAAAGTTTCTTGGTAGAGAGACTCTTACAGTAAAATATGTTCTCCTGTGTCGGCTAAAACGTTGAGTGTCAGCTGTTTTTTTGTATAGCTATAGCATTCTATACTTTACTGGCCAGTAGACAAACAAGGTTGATGCTTCGGCTACCTGTCTAGTCTTAGCAAATCGAGGAACAGTTTAAGGACTAAATGAATTAAGAGAGACCTTATCCCAATTCAATACTCTTTATAAAATGACCGGTTCTCACGTATAACAGCAAAACTTTTTCAGAGCCTTTCCTGTAAGGAATGACAAACGTGAAACAAAGATTAAGTATGATATACAAGCACTATCGTCGGTTTTCTTTCAATTTTTGAACATTTAGACTATGTATATACACGTTTTAATTAAAAAAAATTGCATTTGGCAATAAAGCGTTTCTGCTTTTCCGAATGTATATATGAAATTGATGCTAACGTCAAGATAGCATGCTTGGACTTGAACAGTTTGTTGTTATAAATTTGTATTATAATGCTAGAAAGTTGTATTTGTATTAATTGTTTGTTATTTATCTTAGAAACTTTTGTAGCTTCTTATTAATTAGTTATTGCAATGAAATAATGGCTTTTTAACTGTATGTTTCTTTTGGATATATTTTGTCATTTTATTAAAAGTAAAATCTTAAAGTTAAAGGCAAAACATATCTTAAATTATCAGATCACTGAGTTTTATTGGTAAGCCGATCAGTTTTAGATCCACGTTGTTTGATGTCCTCGTGGTTCTGGGGCCAAGTTGGTTTATGGCCGACTTGTTATGTACCCACTATATATATATGGATGGATAAAGCAGAAAATTACGCCAACAGACATCTATTTTTATAATTAATACATTTTTAACTGTAACTATTTTGTTGCGATTTAAGGACCAATAAAACAGACTTTGCGAGACCATTGGCGGATGATATGGCAACACAACACAAGACAAATAGTGATGTTAACAAACTTGGTTGAAGGTTCCAAGGTGATGTATTATTTATGTACAGCATTGCAAAATTAATCAAAGAAACAATGGATACATCATTCAAGTTGCTGTTATCAAACTGAAATCAAGTATCGGAAGAATATTTTCTCATTCAATTCTTGATATAATTTTAAGATATTGAACGGCCCATTTTTTTATTCGATCTCTGCATATACACTTTTACTCCATTGCAACACCATAGGTACACATGACGAATACAGAAAACCTATCTATTTTAAAATGCTAAATATGGCCGTTTTGTAGAATACAAAAACACTCGATTTTGGCATAGCTTATTTTAGTTGTTATATCAAGAAACGTTTAATAGATATATGTATAACATCTGCTGTCATATAAAAGAATCAGTTTGATTGGTAATCAAATTTATATAACATTTATAAGAGCATGACCTAAATAAGTTTAAAACTATGAATACTATTTACATGTTGCAACTTCATAATTTTTCAGGTAAAATGCGAACGGTACTGGCCCATTGGTGGCAAACCGATGACACTTGATAACATTGTTATGACTTTAGAGAGTGAAAATGAAAGAGCTGCTTATATTACTAGAGAAATATCAGTTGAAAACAAAAAAGTATGATATTCAATCATTAAGTTGTCATAATGTTCCAATAACTTTTATCAGCACGCTTTGTTACAAGTTTCGCTATAGCTAAGGTAAGATGAGCACATACACCTATGATTACTACTATCTCGTTCTCTTCGTATTCGTTATAAAAAGTGAGAGTTAGATAATTTCTTTATTTGTGCACTAAAGCAGTCGCGTTAGCGACACTTGATCTTGCCTGTTTAGCAGGGTTAACATCTGCTGCAATTTATGATGGGATTACGTCAGTCGGAGAACGACATTCCGAGGTTTCGGGTGGAAGAAGCAAATTTCAGTCAATTTATGTATTAGAGCAATTACAGGTTTTCTGTTTTATATAGAAAAATGGTTAGCTTTTTGGCCTTCACTATACATGTTGTACTTTTATATATGTATTCTCAACCTGGTGTTTAGACAAATGAGAAGAGGTCTGTTATCCAATACCACTTCACAGCGTGGCCTGATCATGGTACGCCTGACCCACTATATCTTGTACTGTTTCACAAACACTTCATGAATGACCACAACAAGATGCAAGGAGGGCCTGTTTTGGTTCATTGCAGGTATGTTAACATTATCAGATGTAAATTTTTCGGAAACCAATTTCCATGATAAATAAAAAAAATAACTGTCACATGGTAATGCAATAAATACTGCTGACTATTTTTAGTATCCCGGAGACTATTTTATGTCAAGTCAGTTAATAGTTTAATTGTTTTAATCCACATTTAAATCTTATTTCATATACTTTTTTCTAAATGACGTTGGAGGGAGTGTAAGGTTCACGTTTTCTCTAAAATGTCAACTATAGTTAACTGAAAGTTACTGGTTCTACTGTAGACATATTATAGCAAGCATCGCAGATGTGAGCTATACGGTTACATGCGTGTGTGTACAAAAAGTCATGTGATCCATATGAATAAATCCAGTTCAGATGGTAGCTGAGCTATCCTAAGAAAATATTGTAGACGAGCACAAAAATATATAATATAAAAGTAGACAAAAAATAATTTCGACATCGATAAAATTAAAGTGTTCATTTTTTTAAATTTCTACAAAAATGCCTGACAATTTTTGTTTAATCTGAAACGCAGTATTTGAAGTTAACAGTTTTGTGACGTCACTAACCCATTATAGAAAGACGTCACGTCATTAATGGAATGCAGACGTACTGTAAGGGCTCTGCAGTAACGACATAAACAATGTGCGATGCTCGCATTTAGGCTGCGCCTACATTCATATCATCTTTTGTTATAATATGGTAGAATATTTTCCTAATTTATGTAAAAGAATTATGTTTTATTATTATATGATTCTTTAGTTATTTGTTTACTTTCCCAGTGCTGGTATTGGCAGAACCGGGACCTTCATAGCACTTGACGCACTGTTAGAAGAAGGACGCTCTACAGGAAATGTAGACATTATCAAATGTGTAAACAAAATGAGGTATTGTCGAATGAATATGATTCAAACTGAAGTAAGTACTTTGTTCTAAGAGTTCATTATAGATATTTCGATATAAGAATGTAGCCTAAAACCTTCACCTGATATATAACTATAACAGATGTGTCACACATTTGTAGCTTTATATCTTTATAGTTACTACACTTGTCACTTTAACTTATAAAGTTAATAGTAAATATTAAACTTCTTAACGTTTTTTGTGTGGGTGTTACCTACAAATTCACTTACTGATTCTAACGGCGTGCAGGAACGTATACTTTGATGTCAAATCACCTCTGCATATTTTGTTAAATGTCGCCATTCTAACTAAAGGATCGGATAAATAAATTTCTAAAAACGTTACAAGTGGCGATGACTATCTTTTGTTTTTGTAACGTGGTACATGAATGACTTAAAGATTTGAATTTTTGTCTATCTGTCGTCTTCATGCTCTTTTAAACAGCTTTTGTAGAAGAAAAACATGTTTTCAGTGCTACTGTACTTTAAGATGTGTGTTTAAAACGCACAAGATTAATGTATTGACTTAAATGACACAGTATGTTTGTTTATATTACATATTATCAGTGATCTTGTTTACCTTAGAGAGGTAAGTTCTCTTACCAAAGATAGATTATTTTCTTCGAATAATATTCCTCCAAAAATAAAAACTGGACGTCCTGATATGGCCAAAAGATTAACAAAGTGGCGTTAAGCTAAACATAGTTTTAACAGTATATGTGTTTGTTTACATTCCACAAGAAAATGATTTGTTTACATTACGCAGGATCAGTATGTTTGTTTGCATCACGCATTGTTAGAAGCCTTTTCAATGGAGGATACGTCTATTTCCAAAGAAAATTTTGTACTTTTTTGGCGTGATATTCAGTCTGATAAACGTCCAGTTAATCAACAAAGACTGAATGAAGAATTCAGGGTATTTAGTTATAAACAATAAACATTAAAAAACCATTATTTATTTCAAAATCTTGCGTTAAACATACTTACAATTGAACTAATGTGACTGAAAAAGACTATAACTCCAAAACAAACAAAAAATACTAACAACGCATCAAGACTAACATGATCGGCTAATTATTCGTTTGTTGATTTTCGTCAAAAGGAATATTTCAACTATAATTAGGAAAATCAGCGTGATATTAAGGTGTACTGCTGTAGTAATAAGACTTACAACAATAATATCTTTTGCAGAAATTAAACATAAAGAAATCGGAACACGAGGATCCTGTGTATAAAGATGCAACAAGCACAGAAAACATTGATAAAAATAGAAATAAAAGTGTTCTTGCGAGTATGTAGTAATGCTTTCTCCGTTTGATGTAAACTATCGCATTCATAATGTGGTATTTCTTGATTTTTCCACTTTATGTAAAGTTTATATAAGGACAATAAACTAGCATGCTATTATACAATGAGAAATTACTGTATTTATGATAAATTATTATACACATATAATTCCTTTTACAGCTTATTTATGGTATTGCAACCTTGACAGAATATTAAACTTAGTACACACAATATAAAAAATAATAACAGTGCATTAATTATGGTTTATGTGTGAACTGTTCGTTATTGTGTTCACATAAAATTAATGTGATTTCTTTCAGTGGATAATAACCTAGTGTCCGTTGAGAAGGGAAGATCAAACTACATCAATGCTGTGCAGGTCCCCGTATGTATGCCAGTTGTTAAAGTCAATATCTTGACTAAAGTTCCCAAAACACAAAATAACATTAAAATTCACTACAAACGTGTTGCATTAAGAGTTTAGAGTATATTTTTGTACAAGTAATACTCAACGCATGGCATTATTTAAAAAATGATGTTGACTTAAATAATAAATTAAAATCAGCCATAAATAGGAATTTGTAATGCCATTCTAACATGTAGTCTTCCTGTACAAATGGTGCACGGCTTTTACACCATACACATACTATTCAAGTTAGTTGTTTATAATTGTCAGATTTAAAAATAATAGCTACGATACAAAATGTTTTTGAACTTATTAACATACTATGCTAATTATTTTGAATAATTCATTCTATATATTTTTTAATTTGTTTTAGTCATACACAAAATTTGTGGGATACATAACAACACAGCTTCCTTTACCCGATACTAAAATTGACTTTTGGACCATGATCCGGGATCAACACTCATCAACTATCGTTTTAATACTGAATGATCTCAAAGAGGTATATGTCTGCATATAAACCTTAAAAGCGAAATAATACAGTATTGCACAAAGCCGTCCATCCATCGACCCGTAAAGAAATTGTATTGTAACAACTCATAGTTTAATCTACAAACTTATTCAAGCTAAAAATATAATGGGCTTTGTTCAGTAATCTTACCTAAATATAAAATCAAACGTTTGACCATGTCCCTTAATTATTAGAACGCTATGTTTCTGTTAAGGTAACAGTGTGACCTTCACTTGCAAATAAATCTACTTCAATGTATGTGACACCTAAGTGCCTTTTCCTCATTGTGACTTTTGGTTACCTGTCTTTAACATTGTTCGAAATGCCAATCGCTAAGAAACATAAACAAGTATTAGAATGACAATCGGTTTGAAGTTTTTTAGCACTAAAACCTACTGCATCAAAATTAACAACCATCTGAACCCAACTATTATTACGCACACCACAGCGTCTATTTTCACACATACGCGGCTATGATGATAGAGTAATGTATATTGAAAGCACAATTAAAATTTATACGATCTCACAAGTTATTTATTTGTATAATTATCTTTTCATGACATAGATAAGAGTAACGTGTATAAGATAAAAATTAATATGGAAAGCGAAACATACATATCGCTCCAACTGTATACACAAGATGCAATTGTCAAACCTATTTCAAAGATATGTTGTGCATTTTTCCATGTATCTGATTTTTATTTGGAACATTTTCAATTCAAGCCAATATAAAATAGGACAGCCAATCCTGGACACACTAATATTGTTTCATAAAAACAGGACGTACGATTACGCCAATATATCAGGTTTATCTGAATGTCCATTTATCATGTTTACTATTCTTACCATTCGTCAAATAAAACTTTGAGGCTATGTTACTTTGCGGAAAACTTTTATAATTTGTTCTTAGGGTCTTTTATTTATCTTTAGCAATGTAATCTAACCCGTCTGTCAGATTTGAGGTAGTGCATTATATTTGTAAATGTTGTAACATAATTATACCCCCACTCGTTAGAGAGAGGGCTATATTGCAATCACTTTGTCCGTCTGTCTGTCTGTTTGTCTGTTGCAAACTTTTGTAATAGATTTCTCGGCTTCTACTAAAGGGATTGATTTCAAATTTGGTGCACAGCTTTAGCATGATGAGTTGTACCGTGCCTCCCATTCAGGTAAGTCAGTTATCTACTTCCTGTTTTCCGATTCGACTTAGACTGTTTCAAGGGTCAAAATAGGAAAATTTTTCGAACAGGTTTCTCGGCTTCTACTAAAAGGATTGATTTAAAGTTTAGTGCACAGCTTTCCAGGTAAGTCAGTTATCTACCCCCGGTTTTCCGAGCCGAAAAATGGTCGAGTAGGGTATACTAGTGCTGGTCTATGTTATGTTTACATTTTCTTCTATTTTTCGTTTTACAATTTGCAGGCAGACTTGGTGTATGCAATATCAGATGACTCTTTTACTTGTGGCCAATTCAGTGTCAAAATAAAAAGAAAAGACAACATTGAAAATAACATCACCGAGGCAACACTTGTTCTGAATAAGAAGGTAATAGCTTAATAACATCAACTTATAAAACAGTAATTACGTAAAGAAGGCGAAACATTCTCACAAGAACTTGCCTCAAAAAGGAAAACTACCACACGCTAGAGGTTGCAACCATTTCTTCTTTAATGCAAATGAGTATAATATTTTAACAATCTAACAATATAATGATTTATTAGACGAATGTTACGTTTTTTGATAGATTTCCTCATATCTGTAACATGTTTGCACTTGCGTCGGTTTTTAACATGGTTAGTAATTATTGCACATTGACTTTGCCACTAAAATAAAAGAACGAAAGCAACCAGAAAAGCAAGTGTTTTGTTTATTTCGAAATACCTGAGTTCATCTTGTTATGTTAGTTGAGTTTGTTTTTCTTATCTCTATATGTTACCTTTTTCTGCCGTTAATTGGAGTTTATCGTTTTTATTGCATTGCTTAGTGTTCGTCTTTCATGTTGATGATGTTAACCAATCTGCATTGTAAATTTATGAAACAAATTCACGCAGGCTGTGTTTTATCGTTGTTTTACAACGGGGTGACCATTTATGTCATATTATTTTAATAAAATATATGATAAAATAACGACATAAATGGTCACCCCGTTGTAAAACAATGATAAATCACAGCCTTCGTGAATTATTTCTATTCTAATAGACAATAACGGTACATTTATAAAATTTTCGTACCTACATCATTTCCACCATAAATGGCTGTTCCGTCAATGTAGCACACTATATATTGCAACGATGATTAAAGCGCGTCTCGCTATTTATAAGATTAATACGTCATACGCAATAGCTTTCCGGTGTGAGTTACAGTTTTGTAATTGGAACAGCCCTTTAAAAAACGCCCTCCTCAGCGCTTGTTGCTTAGATATATATCATTTTTTTACCACAGTTGTGGTCTCAAAGCCTTTAAATCACGTCGTATTAGAATTATTGTTATTCGTATTAATAATGTTTTACTTTGTTCTAACTAAAGGCTATATTTTTTTATCAAGGACGAAAAACCGAGAGAAATAGCTCTGTATCAGACTGTTTGTAAAGACAGACCTAATCCTCAAGATTTATGCAGACTGGATAACCTTTTATCGACAAGAATCAATATATCCAGTGACCCAGTTACAGTCGTCAGCTGGTTTGTTTATATAAATAAATTATGTTAGGCTTTTTTTTACTTTATAAGTAGACATAATAGGATCCAAGTGCTGCATATAAACACACAACATATAAGTCTTCAAAATAGATGGCGTAATTTTGAATTTTTGAAAGTATAATAAACATTGTGCTTTGACTATACATACCAATATCAATAAGTTATGTTTTATTTAACTATCATTTACATGTGTATATTTTCAGTGACGGCGCCAAGAATTGTGGATTGTTTTGTACATTCATCAATGCAGTATCCAGTATGCAGATTGACGCCAAGGCCGATGTTTTCCAACTAGCTCGACTACTACAGTTGAGACGTCCAGAATTTTTCTCCGATTATGTACGTTGCGGTCATTATTTATTGCATAACAGCTATGGAAGTACCAACAATTTTAAACTGCCCGTGTGCCATGCTATAAACTGATATAGATTCGCTTTGGGGCTTGTTTCAAATGAATTGTCTTGGTCCACGACCATTGCACATTTCGAATTTCGTGGTCTTGCCATTACTTTACTGCTATGTAAACTAAGTACAGCAATATTTATAGTTTATATCCATGATGTCCATATACATTATCTTGAGGAACGTTGTGCAAAAAATGCAAAAATGAGGGACTAATAGACTCAATATGGCTATTTTCGACAGATTTTGAGATTACATCCATCTCCCATATACTTGCATGATGCACAGCAGTTTGCATTATTTTCACACTTGTTGGGATGTGCTTGAGCATATCTATTTCTCTCGACGAAATAAACCAAAGTGTATAAATACTATTGTCTACCTTGTTTACATGCTTTGTGTATCCAAACTTTTAAATGCAAAACATGCTAAACGATGCTGTGGCTAACAATAGATATTCATTCATGCAAACTTTATCGAAGGCTTGCTTGCCGAAATAGGCAAGACAAATAAAAACATAATTTGTTGCCACTATTTTTCGCACGGAAGAACGCATTTTGTGGAAAAGCGGGACAATTCCCATTGGTTATGCAAGTACACAGGTAATATATGTGATTAAATCGCCGTATGTTGGAAAATACCAACATACAGGTCCTTAATATACTGATCTTACCTTGATCCCTCCCAAATCTTTTGTCATCAGTTCACACCCAGTTTTAATATTGCTTATTAGCACAATAATGTAAAAGTTCAAGTTAGAAACTGAAGAAATAAATAGGAGGACGATAACCCGAACACAAACCACACGGTCAATATATCACGAAATCACACAAAAAGAACTTATAACAAAAAAAACCACCAATGACAAAAAAAAATAATAGCATTATTTGTGTTTAAATGTTATAAGCAATTCACATTAATAAATTGAAATCTTGCCGATTTAATGATAAGTGAGTTGTGTAACTAGTATTTAAGCACCTTATCAAGCCATGTTTTGTCGTGTTTAAAACCACAAATTAATATAGAGTCACCTCCATAAATATAACTTGATACATTTGAAATAAACTTATATCGATAATGTCCACGTTGGAGTGGCAAGTCTAAGGTAATCTACAATTGTTTTACAATCAAGACACTATAACTGCATGACTCGGAAAATATAGTTTCAAAATTTGTTTGATGCAAACAAAATTTAAGTCCTATTACCTGTAAGCCGTGGCTTTGTAATTTTGTGTTTCTTTTAATTTTGGAGTACCGCGGTATGTTAACATTTTTTCATTAAATTAGATATAAATTTTATTATTTATTCTTTTAGGAGGAATACCGTTTGGTTTATGAAGCTTTGCATTTCTATCTGGAATCAACCAATGTGTACGCTAATTGAACATCACAGCGAGTAGCTTTAATTTGTTTTATAGCATATTGATTTTTATACTTTTATCTTAAATTTACGACACAAACAGATCTGTTATACACTTCAAGCATACAATCAATCATAGCTTAAAGTAATAATATTAATCAAAACGTTTTTATTTTTGCCACTTATCCACACATTTATATTTGACAATTTTTTAAACAACACTACTATTATAACTTAATAACTGCTTGTGTACAGTATTGTTGTGTTACTGTAAGTCGTGAAATATACACTTCATTTGATTTTTTAGAGAAAATAGAAGTGAATGTCGAATTTTGTATCGATTTCGAACAAATAGTTAACTAGTATGTATATGATTATTTTTTGTAACACGTTCAACAACAGCATAAATACATAATGATTTTTTCAACCTAAGTTCTCAATATAGTCATTCGTTGAGAAAAAAACCGTTTTTAATACAAATTTTCACTTGAAAGGTGAAATGATTATTTTATTAGAGTTAATTTTAATGCGGTTATTTATACTTGCTTGTCCAGAAAAGAGATAAATAAATAAATGTCTAATGACGTTTTCTGATTGTATTTATATTGTCAAGCAATTGATATATATTTAAGCGATGGTATTGTTGTCTACGAAAAATTACCGGTCAAAAAAGTATTTAAAAATTGGGTTTTTTGGATTACTTTCATTGTGAAAAATGTCATTTCATTATTGTTACCTATACCGAACTCGTTTAATAGGAAACTGTATATAAAACATTATGATAATAATGTTATAGTAAAAGTGTAATGGCATAAGAAAGTAGAATCGAAGATGGATAGGAATGATCATAAAACGATAAGTTGGGGGCAGGCAAAACAATAGTTATATTACAGAGTGGATGCTAACAAAACTAAAAGACACTTTACAAAACTCAGATGTATAGTAGCATATACCCCACTAAAGCCGGGGTGAGCCCAGTTACTTCTGGATGTAAGCAGCACCTGCTCCACGCGTGGCACCCTGGTATTACTCCAGTTAAAATTCGGTAACAAGTCCGGGGAAATTAAGAGTTGATAATATAATAAATTATTATTAATTTTAACATAAATGTAGTATCTATTTTAAGATTTTCACTTAAAATGGGGGATGCTGCACTTCATCCCCTTATCAAAAATATTTTTATTTCATATTTATTTATAATCTAGAACATGTAGATATTATTATCAAATATTTGTTTATATTGTAAATGCACTTAATTAGGTATTTCATCCAAATTAAAGGAACAATAACACACCGTTTATAATAAAGTTATTGCATTGTATATTATGTATGCATTACTTGGCTTTAAATACTTTTTGTGTTTTGTTAACTTCAAAAGTTTTGTTACTTTGAATTGCGAAAAATGAAGTAATTAGAATTTTAAGACGCATTTTGTCTTCTTCCGTAAATGGCCGAATTCTGGTACAGATGACCAGTACAGATGAGCTCACGCGCAAACATCTGTACTTGCTGCGTCGTCCAATCAAAACGCCAGAAACAAGAACCTTGTTTATGTTTGCATGATATATGATCTAAACATATTCGTTTCACGATTTTGTCAGTTTTAAGACCCATGACGGTTTAATTCAATGCATAATTTAGTTAACTAGCATCACACTAAATTTTGTTTTAGTAAAAATTCTACAATCTAACACGCCAACTGAGTAAGATGTGTGTCTAAGCTCTTAGCGAAAAAAACTAAAAGACAAAGTTGTGACAACTAATGAAAATATTATCTTTATTTTTATCTTTACCTTCTCTGTGTATTATTGTATCAACCAACGTTTTCTATATTTTATTAAAAGATCTTTATTTCGTCGTTTTGTTTTCTTATTGGACAATTTACATTTGTAGCTCTAATCAGTCTAATTATATACTATTTCAATTACACGTTTCTGATTTAAAGTGCATTAAAATAACCGCATTACAAACAAAAACATAAATAAATTAGTTTATAGGTACATGTATCAAAAAGTGGAATGTAAAATCTTTTAGAACAAAATGTCTTAGACCCTTACTGCCAAAACGGCACGGTTGTAATGGAGAGAAAGCTAAACCAAAAAAACGGAGCTACTTATCAATATATAATTGATTTGTGTAGTATGTGTGGAAATAAATTCTCTCTGCAATTTACAAACAGGCATTATCAACGCTTCTTGTGTTTATAAGAATTTTATATATATACCACACAACCAATGGATCTTTTTCTACTTTTCTACAACTTACACATTGTTTGATACACCTATTGTGACTAGTGGTATATGATACACATCTATTTTTATCAAGTAAATAAGTCACACTCTACAGTAATGGAAGCGGGAGGTTTGGCATGATACAAAACCTGGTTTAACCCACCTTTTCTTTGAAATGCCTGTAACAAGTCAGGACCATTGCTCTAGTTGCATTATGTTGGTTGTTGGTTCTGGAGTTTGCCGGTTACTCGGACTCTGATTTGTGGATTGTCTTTTTTTAACAGTTTCATCGGTGTTCGGTATTTTGTTATTACCTTCATTGTATTGACCTTTCCTTTTCGACTTATAACTTTGCAAAACAAAACTCACAATATATTGGATATAATTTAAGATAAAGTAAAAGCAAACTTAAAATTGTATTTTGTTGTATGTCTGTGTCACCAATTTGAAAACAATTTAAAAAGACTGATGCTCAAGTGGTGCATGCAAAATGGCAGTCCTTGTCAATAAAGATTGGAATAAGCACAACCTGTCCACAATGAGACTCGAACCCGCAACCGTAGTGTTGTCAGTCTCGTAATCAATTCTAGACTACATTAATGAATCACCAGGCTACCGAGGCCGCAGTTCACATAATGAGCAGCTTAATGTAGGTTTTGTCATTTACAACAATACAAGTTTTATCGACTGAACGTCAGGCAAGAAATACTTCAGCTACATCCAA
This sequence comes from Limnoperna fortunei, assembly GCA_944474755.1. Lineage (NCBI taxonomy): Eukaryota > Metazoa > Mollusca > Bivalvia > Mytilida > Modiolidae > Limnoperna > Limnoperna fortunei. The sequence goes on from OX104122.1 coordinate 24,871,851, forward strand.
GACGAAAAAAGTTAACAAACAAACGCCAATTTCACAGATTTTTCATCAGCTATATCCTGACAGTACAGTATATGGTCATGTCATGTAGAGAACAGTACTGTAAACGGCAATGTCATGTAAAGAACATAACTGTATATGGCAATGTTATGTAGAAAACAGTACAGTATATGGCAATGTAAAGTAGAGAATAGTACTGTATATGGTCATGACATGTAGAGAACAGTACTGTATATGGCAATCTCATGTAGAGAACAGCACTGTATACAGCAATTTTATGTAGAGAACAGTACTGTATATGGCCATGTCAAGAAGAGAATAGTACTGTATATGGCCATGTCAAGTAGAGAACAGTACTGTATATGGCCTTGTCATGTAGAGAACAGTACTGTATATGGCCATGTCAAGTAGAGAACAGTACTGTATACGGTAATGTTATGTAGAGAACACTTCTGTATATGACAATGTCATGTAGAGAACACTACAGTATATGGCAATGTCATGTAGAGAACACTACTTTATATGGCAATGTCATGTAGAGAACACTACTGTATATGGCCATGTCATGTAGAGAACAGTACAGTATATGGCAATGTCATGTAAAGAACATAACTGTATATGGCAATGTTATGTAAAGAACATAACTGTATATGGCAATGTTATGTAGAGAACAGTACTGTATATGGCCATGTCAAGTAGAGAATAGTACTGTATATGGCCATGTCAAGTAGAGAATAGTACTGTATATGGCCATGTCAAGTAGAGAACAGTACTGTATATGGCAATGTTATGTAGAGAACATAACTGTATATGGCAATGTTATGTAGAGAACAGTACTTTATATGGCCATGTCAAGTAGAGAACAGTACTGTATATAGCCATGTCATGTAGAAACGAGTACTGTATATGGCAATGTTATGTAGAGAACAGTACTGTATATGGCCATGTCATGTAGAGAACAGTACTGTTTACATTAATGTCATGTAGAGAACAGTACTGTATATGGCAATGTTATGTAGAGAACAGCACTGTTTATATTAATGTCATGGAGAGAACATTACTGTTTACATTAATGTCATGTAGAGAACACTACTGTATACGGCAATGTCATGTAGAGAACAGCACTGTATATGGCAATGTCATGTAGAGAACACTACTGTATATGGCAATGTTATGTAGAGAACAGTACTGTATACATTAATGTCATGTAGAGAACACTACTGTAAACGGCAATTTCATGTAAAGAACATAACTGTATATGGTAATGTCATGTAGAGAACAGTACTGCATATAGCCATGTCTTGTAGAGAACAGTACTGTATATGGCAATGTTATGTAAAGAACATAACTGTATATGGCAATGTTATGTAGAGAACAGTACTTTATATGGCAATGTTATGTAGAGAACAGTACTGTATATAGCCATGTCATCTAGAGACGAAAACTGTATATGGCCATGTCATCTATACTAAACTTTACCGTGTAAATCCGACGGGTTTTTGCTTGACAAAATAAAAAACTGCTATGTAAAGAACAGTACTGTATATGGCCATGTCATGTAGAGAACAGTACTGTATATGGCCATGTCATGTAGAGAACAGTACTGTATATGGCCATGTCATGTAGAGAACAGAAAATTAAATGGCCATGTCATGTAGAGAACAGTACAGTATATGGCCATGTCATGTAGTGAACATATATGGTCATATATGGTCATGTCATGTAGAGAACAGTACTGTATATGGCAATGTCATCTAGAGAATAGTACTGTATATGGCCATGTCATGTAGAGAACACTACTGTATATGGCAATGTTATGTAGAGAACAGTACAGTATATGGCCATGTCATGTAGAGAACAGTACTGTAAACGGCAATGCCATGTAAAGAACATAACTGTATATGGCAATGTTATGTAGAGAACAGTACTGTATATGGCCATGTCATGTAGAGAACAGTACTGTATATGGGCATGTCATGTAGAGAACAGTACTGTATATGGCCATGTCAAGTAGAGAACAGTACTGTATATGGCCATGTCATGTAGAGAACAGTACAGTATATGGCCATGTCATCTAGAGAACAGTACTGTATATGGTCATGTCATGTAGAGAACAGTACTGTATATGGCCTTGTCATGTAGAGAACAGTACAGTATATGGCAATGTCATGTAGAGAACAGTACTGTATATGGCCATGTAATGTAGAGAACAGTGCTGTATATGGCCATGTCATGTAAAGAACAGTACTGTATATGGCCATGTCATGTAGAGAACAGTACAGTATATGACCATGTCATGTAGAGAACAGTACAGTATATGGCCATGTCATGTAGTGAACAGTACTGTATATGGTCATGTCATGTAGAGAACAGTACTGTATATGGCCATGTCATGTAGAGAACAGTACTGTATATGGACATGTCATGTAGAGAACAGTACTGTATATGGCCATGTCATGTAGAGAACAGTACAGTATATGGCCATGTCATGTAGAGAACAGTACTGTATATGGCCATGTCATGTAGAGAACAGTACAGTATATGGCCATGTCATGTAGAGAACAGTACTGTATATGGCCATGTCATGTAGAGAACAATACAGTATATGGCCATGTCATGTAGAGAACAGTACTGTATATGGCCACGCCATGTAGAGAACAGTACAGCATATGGCCATGTCATCTAGAGAACAGTACTGTATATGGCCATGTCATGTAGAGAACAGTACTGTATATGGTCTTCTCATATAGAGAACAGTACAGTATATGGCCATGTCATGTAGAGAACAGTACTGTATATGGCCATGTAATGTAGAGAACAGTACAGTATACGGCAATGTCTAGTAGAGAACAGTACTGTATATGGCAATGTAAAGTAGAGAACAGTACTGTATATGGCCATGTCAGGTAGAGAACAGTACTGTATATAGCCATGTCATGTAGAAACGAGTACTGTATATGGCCATGTCATCTAGAGAACAGTACTGTATATGGCAATGTTATGTAGAGAACATAACTGTATATGGCAATGTTATGTAGAGAACATAACTGTATATGGCCATGTCAAGTAGAGAACAGTACTGTATATGACCATGTCATGTAGAGAACAGTACTGTATATGGTCTTCTCATATAGAGAACAGTACAGTATATGGCCATGTCATGTAGAGAACAGTACTGTATATGGCCATGTAATGTAGAGAACAGTACAGTATACGGCAATGTCTAGTAGAGAACAGTACTGTATATGGCAATGTAAAGTAGAGAACAGTACTGTATATGGCCATGTCAAGTAGAGAACAGTACTGTATATAGCCATGTCATGTAGAAACGAGTACTGTATATGGCCATGTCATCTAGAGAACAGTACTGTATATGGCAATGTTATGTAGAGAACATAACTGTATATGGCAATGTTATGTAGGGAACATAACTGTATATGGCCATGTCAAGTAGAGAACAGTACAGTATATGACCATGTCATGTAGAGAACAGTACAGTATATGGCCATGTCATGTAGAGCACACTACTGTATATGACCATGTCATGTAGAGAACAGTACTGTATATGGCCATGTCATCTATAGAACAGTACTATATATAGCCATGTCAAGTAGAAACAGTACAGTATATGGCCATGTCATGTAGAGAACAGTACTGTGTACAGCAATGTCATGTAGAGAACAGTACTGTATACGGCAATGTCACGTATATAACACTTTACTTACGGCAGTGTCATGTACAGAATAGTACTGTGTAATAAAATTCCATGTAGAGAACAGAACGGATTTAGTCAAGGTTATGTAGAGAACAGTACTGTATATGTAAATTATGTCATGTAGAGGACAGTACTGTATACTACAGCTCATGTGAAAATCAATAATGTATGCGTCAATATCATGAAGAAAACACTAGTGTATAACGCCATTGTCATGTAGAGAACAGTACACTATGTGACAAAGTCATGTAGAGAACAGTACTGTAAATAGCAATGTCATGTAGAGAACAATACACGAACACGAAGCTATTTACGTTAAATTATTACAAATTGGGATTGATGGTTCATTTTGTAAAGCTCTGAACATTATGCATAGCAAATCTAAACTCCATAATAAAATTAGAAATATTATCTAAGTCCAATGTTTATCAGGTGACTAGTCAAAACCAGCAAATTGCATGGGTACTGCATATGAAAATTACTATATTCTATTTAAAACCACAGATTAGATAACTTTTTGTCAAGTAATGACATAATTTCTCCCTAAGGCTTTCAAATTGGTTTTACCAAATAAAGTAGACGAGCAGATCATATTTTTGTACTTAAAACTTTAAAATTTACAAATATACTAATAAAAAAGAAAAGAAAAGTATACATGCTTTATTGATTTCAAAAAACCATTTCATTCAGTTTTACACGAAGCTATTTGTACATTAAACTATTACAAATTCGGATTGGAGTTTTATTTTAAAAAGTTCTGAACAGTATGCATAACAAATCTAAACTCTATGTTAAAATTGGTAAAATAGTAAAATAGAAAAATTTATATCTTAAATAGAAGTTAAACAGGGCAATGTATTGAGTCCTAGATTTTAAAAATATTTATAAACGACCGCCCTAAATATTTTGATAATACATCTGACCCAGTCTACTTAAATAATAAATCTATCAATTGTTTGATTTATGCTGATGATGTGGTCCTTATGTCAACTAAAATGGTCTTCACAATATACCAATTCAGCTTGAAAAATTATATCGTGAATGGGGAATTGATGTCAATCTCTCTAATACCAAGAGTATTATCCTTAATAAGTCTGGCAAGCACCTGAAAGAAATTTCCGTATTAAAAAATAGAATAATAGAATGTGTACATCAATATAAATATTCAGGTATAATTATAACTCAGCTGGGCAATTTCAAGAGGCTAAACTAGATTTATATCGAAAAGCATTAACGACGCTATTCAAATTCAATGCTGATTATTTTTCCCTTGGACTTAGAGTGAAATCATCCATTCTATACCATACTATAAAAGCAATTCTACTACATGGTTCAGACATTTTTAGCTACCTCCCTCATTTAAATTACAACAATTATCTAATTGGACAAGGCAATCTACCTTTTCTCCCGATTCTAAAATGGACTTAGATTTAGTGAAATACATACTATTTGCTATTGGAATCAATTAATAATATTTCAAGCAGTTTATTAAAAGATGCTTATTTAGAAACAACAGAAATGCAACAGAAGCGAGATAACTCTAGATTTAAAACAATTTCTAACATGCTTGCCATTTTTGAGACTCCGGGGTGTTAAATAATATAGATTGTGCCATAAATATACATTGAAGCACAGAATTAAGAAAAACTACATAAAACATGGCATACCATACATAATCAATATAATTAATGACAATGGAAAAACTGAGAACTTTTTTAATTAAAACTAATTTTGGAAATAATTTGAGCTTATTAAAGAACAAGCAAATAGAAAGATTATTACAGAATTTAAAATAAGTTCTTATAAATTAAAGATTGAGTTGGTAGAAAAAAGGATACAAATTTGATATTATTTTAAAAAATAACAATAATTTTTACTCATTGCTTTTCAGAAAAATTCTGGACATTGAACTGTGTAAATATTTAAATTACTTGTAACATATGTTTGTTCCTCTTGGAGTCTGGTTTACTTTAAATTAATACTTTAATTGCCAATGTCTACACTGTATTATTATAATATACATGTGTCATGTAATTAGATTGTAATGTCTTTGTCTTTAGGGTCCATGGTTGGTTAATAAACCTGAGTTCTTGTATAAGTAGGTCTTTGACGTAAACTTCAAATTATAAATTTTTAAATTAAAATTCACTTCGAAACGGTACCACATTCTAGACGAAAGAAAATCAACATTATCAGTAGGCAGATTTTGATCCAAAAAGAATTGTAGGGCAAAACCGTCTTAAATTCCTCTGCTAATTATACATTAATCATTCAAAACAAAAGTTTCAGAAAATGACAATACATAAGTAAGATTTTTTTCGAAGTGAAATTTTCCTACATGTACAAAATTAATTTTCTAATTTTTTCTTCCTGAATATAGCTGAAATGTTGCTTACTGTACATAAAACAACAATCAATTAATCAACCTATATATACAAGGCATTTCTGGATCCACTACTTTGATTTCTATATTTATACACATTGACTATGTCGTGACAGCATGTCGTATTAATATGCACTTTTTTTCATGTATAAAATTCGCAATTACCTAATATATGTAGAAAATGTATTTCTTTTGCCACTTGCTCTTAATTGTTCGCTAGTTTAAAAAAAACTTCTGGTAACCTTATATTATTCGTTGGTCTTTAATGCTATCTTATAATTGTTCGCTTTTCTTGCGCGCTGGTCTGAGTTTGAAATGTTTTCTTTAACAATGGCGTAGGAAAAAGATTGGTATTGTTTATTGCTATTAAAGATTAGGGAGAGGAAGTTTTCCTTCTATTTTCCGCCAAGGAGGGAAACTTCCTTTACCTAATTTGTTATAGCCTTAAACAGGGTGACGCTCAAGGCCACCAGAGGTTCTGGGATAAAATCCCGCATTCTCGATTTTATTTGCCACGGCACAGTAGCTACGGTTTTTTTTAAATCACCACTTTCGTATTAAAAATCCTCCCACACAAAATGTTCAGAAATGTATAGGTTCTGCTTGAGCATTCATAATCGCGTTAAGAATTAACAATGCATTAGTATTATAATTTTAAGTTTGCTACCTAGTTAGTATTTAACAAAACATTGTCATTAATTTCTGCACATTAGATTATGCGCTCCTTTATAATCATGTACCTTTGGTGATTCTAAGAAGCTAAAATTCACCACTTCTAGATAAGAAAAATCTATTGGTGGTGAATGACACTTCCTTAATGCTAATTTAAGCAACTTATGAATGTTATTGTTGGTGAATGTTATTTACTAATTGAAAACGTTTTTACTTAAACTGACTGTTAAACATACCTAGGTGTTAAGTGTGAACATTTTGCTATTTTCCTGTCAACCACAGCAACTATTAAATACATACTTCCTGCTACACTGAATACAAGGAAAAGATAATGTTCAGAGGTATACTGAAAATTTAAGGACTGTTATTGTTTGCTTTGAACATTTACCATTCAGATGCTAGTAAGTATTAATCTTTTATTTCTTTTTAACAGTATATCTTTGAGTACAAACGCCGCATTGAAGGAAGCTTAATAAGAAACGGAGGAACTCAAACTGCATTTTTTTTTTAGTTTTAAAACCCATTTTAAAATTATTTCTGTCAACCTGTTCTCGTTCCGAATAATTTAAATTTCTTTTTAATAAATATCAAGTGTCCATCAGTCAAATGTGCATGCTCTGTTAAGTATTCTTGAATATTTACTATTTTTTTTATTACTTATAACATCACTTTACTATTATTTTTTTCGGGGGGTTTTATTTGTTAACAGTATGTTCAACATTGAGTAATATTATTACAAGTGTAAATAAATTGACTTGAATCAACTCCTTTAGAGGACGTATGGTATTTGTAATGTCTGTTTCGGAAATTAAATATATAAATAAATACAGAAAATGAACAATAGAATTATAATCAGATATAGTATATCTGCATGAAACACGAATTCTTCAGTCATCTAGATCTTAATTCGATCAAATTAAAATTGAACATCATTATTTCCAGTCCGTTATGGATATTTATTCCAACATATCAGCAAAATGACGCTGACGAGGCTTTTACTTAACATGTTTAAAATATTAAGACGAAATTCACTCAGGTATAAACTCAATCGTGCCTTTAATGTTTTTCAAACTCAAAAATTTCCGAAATTACAGCAACTCGAATATTCTCAGATATATGTTGTACCAACGCATCGAAGCCAAAAATGATCTAACATCGCAGTTTCACTAAATGAATTAAAGTAGTACTTCAAAGATATTAATCGTTGCAATAACGATCATAGGAATCTTGTATTGACGAATACTATGAATTAATACGTAGTCGCGAATCATTGAGGTGCTATAACATCATCATAAATAGAATTAATAATATAAATTGCCAAACAATAAGTCATCTTTTCTGAATTTAATAGTATAAGAATAAATCAAACAGACGCTTTTTCATACTTCCTTATTATGATAAGCATTTTCACGGTTATTGTTCCTGACGTCTAGACATTATAAATCACAAATTCAGTTTTTAAAACTAAGGGCGATTCAAAGGAATATTTGCCGGTCGATTAGTTTCCTATGCTGCCTAGGCAAGATTTTATACGCGTTATTAATAACAGACTACGTCAAAATGAAAGTGAAATGTAGGAATGATATGGGTATGATGAAATCGAGCTAAGAAAAAAGATTACAATTAGCTTGATTGAAGGAAACATGATTATTTTCAAGGCGACAAATATCTAGAGAAGCGATTTATATATAGTTGAAGCACACTAGCATATTTATAGCATCAGGAGATTGTGAAATGTGCCGACTCTGACCCGTGTCGCAAAATCCGCTGTTTTGTCTATGGAGAGCTGCTCCAATCAAAGTCTTTAAAAGCGTTGGACAATTCTCGAACTAGGGTATGAGAAGCCCTGTGTATTATCTATCCCCACATCAAAAGTAAAATAAGTGTTTCATAGTAAAGATGCAATCATTTAACAAAATGTAAACAAACGTTCGAAAAACAGTACATTTTCACAAAAATATTTCAAATTCTGACACATTTTCAACAAACTGTTTCAGTACCACGTCCAAATTTCTAGTCCCTTTATCTACCTGATAGAAATACAAAAATAATAAATCTGTAAAGAGATTATTATTATATTATATAATGTCTTCAACAGTTTATTCAGATATCTCAAAATAACCATGATAGTTACTCGTATTGAGTTTGGAAAGAAATATTAAACCGTTTTAGTCCAGCACTACACAATCTTAAACAAAATAGAGTATTGTGTAGGGATTTTTAATTAGCCTGGTTACTACAACGAAATATACAAAAGTGGTCTTAACCGTGCAAGGAGCTTTGTACTCTAAAGACACTTTTCACACTTTGGTCCGCGATCAGTCTTTTCTGAGGCGGATGCCCTATAGTGATCAGTCTGTCCATCCGTCCGTCCGAAAGTAATCTTGTCCGTTCTATAACTTTTGATATTTTGTCAAAATATTGATATAGGCGTTTGATATTTGGTATGTGGGTAGATAGTATCAAGGTGATGTGTCGCAGACCATTGACCTTGAAATTTGTCGTCAAGTTCGGCGGGACCCGCAGAGATAGATACCATCTCATTGATATCTTATTATAACCTGACAATAACAAAACTAGTAAGGGCATCACCTATCAGGTAATTCTCTTTCTTGTATTATACTTAAACTGCACAAAAATCCATACAAACAGCGTTTTTTGCAGAATCGTCTAAATTTACCACCAAAACACTATCGCAACTCATGTCCACTGTTTTAACAAAAATAAAAACGGGACTTCAAAAATACAGCAAACACTTTCCACTCCAGAAGTGGCATAAATGAAATGTGGATATTAAAAAAATCAAAAGACCTGAGAGACATCTTGAGGTCTGGATCTCTTTCACAATATGACAGAATATAAAAATATTTGATATTCCGACACTCTACGCTGCCATCCCTCATATGCAGCTTAAAACCAGGCTTAAAGAACCTATTAAAACGCTGCTTTTTCAATAAAAACGGAAAAAGACGATATAATTATGTTGTAACTAACCACGACAAAACTTACTTCGTCATTGATGACTCTAAATTAAATACTAAATATCAATCTGTCATTTGTCATTTTCTGATTGACTACAGATTCGTCATGATTGGAGGGTATGTTTTTCAATAAACAGTTGGTATTCAAATGGGTACTAATTGTGCTCCTCTCCTCGCCAACTGTGTTTGTACTCCTAGAAGGATTGCTAAAAAGAAAAGTGTCAGACCTTTAAAGACACCAATAATATAGTAAGGTCAGCTTCTTACTAGAGTCAAACTACAATCTAGACAACCGTGAAGACTTAAACTTTCTAATTGTCAACTTCCCGTTCATCGCCAGCAACAATCAAGCAGCTGGCAACGGCTCTGTAAATGACCTTTGACTGAGGGAGAGGAAATTAGTTCTTATTTTGATATTTGGCTGCGCCGAGCTGTGGCATGGACAGTGGATTTACCATTCAATATAATTTAGATATTAGAGCTGTATTTAAAAAGCAGTTTCATACAGAATTGATAAATAAATTTGTTTATACAATTTATTAAATGTATTGGTTATTTTTAGCTGATTGTGCAAAGCCCATTTCTGGACTATTTTATGGGTGTTTGTGAGTTTCCTTGTGAGTACCTTTCGGGGTTTCTAAATTTGCGAAAAACTTTATCTGACATGACACCCCGAAAATTTAATGTCATATAACTGAAATTATTTCGCTCGTTTTAAGGGGTCTCTCATTACTCAACGAAACTTGGTGCCCAAGTCCCTAAATTTGTGTGAGTGGTCAAATCCACACAAAAAAATTTTCGCACTGGCAACATGCTGTTTAGAGCTTTGATGTGGAAAATGTCCTGAAATGGCTTTCTTGTGGCATTGATATTAATAACTTTTTTCAAACCGTTTAAGGAAAATTTCAGGAATAAATATTATAACTAAAGTCTTCCCCCGAAAATATTTTTAAAATTATGTGGTTTGTAGGCAGTTTGTTGATTTTATTGTGAAAAGTATAGCTTCTGGTTCTATACAACTTTTGGCGAAAATGGTGAATGTATTTCACTAAAGCTAGTTCAAGCCCCGCTTGTGCCATGATGAGAGGTGAAAGATTTGCCTTTAAATCTTGAGACTTTAAGTGATGTACTTAGGATAGTTGCCTGAAACTCTTTAATGATAAAATGTGATGAGAAGTCTGGTTATGATCATGTTAAACTAAGCAAAGATTCTCAAACTTTTTTTAGTCAAGATTTTAATATCCCGCTTATTCGAGAATGATTTTTTTTATTTTGCGTGTGCGACCATACCTAGTTGATTTCTGAAATTAACAACCGTGTGATTACATGACGTTAAAAAATATCTCATTCGACAATAAAGTCGTTAACAGAACAGTGATTCGCATTATAATGATGACAATATTATCAGGCCCCAGTTTTCTAAACTTATCTAATTGAGATTTTTCCTCAAATTCAAATTTTCTAGCAGTCTGATTGGTAAAATCAAATTTAATATGTTTTATGAAACCTATCTCAACCCCATAAAATTGTATTTGTATTCTAGCGGAATAAATTATAAAATTTATTTGTATACCTTCATTGTATAGAAAAACAATAATGATTGTTGAATTAATATAAACATTTGTAATTTGTCAGTGTATTTTTCTTAAATGCGAGCTCTGATTTGCATTTCTCTATTGTTTTCTACTGTTTCGTTTTGCTTAAAAAACATCATCAGATAATGTACGAAAATTGATTTTCTGATGTTACGATATATACAAAAATATCTTAAAGAGAATTTGAGCCGATTTCTAGGTAGTCACATCAAAGCCGTTCGTGAACCAGGATTCTAAGTTAGGACATGAGACGTATACTGATAAGATGAAATACAACTTTATTGCACAGCAAAAGTAACAATAACATCATAATCCAGTAAGTGCTGGGCATCAAAAAATTATATAAACTTATGAAAAATGTTTTCGGGGTATGGCTGCAAACCTTCATTTAATAATCACAATTTGCTTAAATATAAACGATAAGGAAAAATGTAAAACTGTGTCTCGTCGACAATGCTATCCCGCATGACACATATTGGCAACACCCCCCTCCCTTTTCTAAGTTTATTAAGCGTGAAATTTTTTGCTGAGCTCTACTGAATTGTGTCAATGAAGAGATCTAACATGTTGCAACTGTTTACTAATGTAAAGCAATCTTCTTAAAAAGGCTTCAACGTAAAGATAAAATTGAGGTAGGACCGACAGATGAACGCACCAAAAATCTTTGTGTCCCTCAACTTTTTTTGGCGAGACATTGAGAGACCAAGTATAAAATGCTTCAAGTTGTACCGTAACCAATACAGTGGAACTTGCTACTCAGGTATCATTCATTAGTTAAGCTGCTTTTCCTTATATAAATAATTTGAAATATGACTTATGTTTTTATTAATTGTCAAGATAAATGGTTATTACTATAAAACAAGTAAGAAAACGAGACAATTTTACTTCATTTTGTTATTTTGAGTACCCGGTAATGGAAAACAAATTGTAAAATTACAAAATAACATACAATCCGGAGATCTATTGATTCCCCAGTAATTATTACCTTCTAATTGATGCGAGTTCCGTTTTCTTTAATTATGGGCGATAAGTCAAGAAATAACTAGGGTAATTTTCAGTTGCTCAGTGGCATCATATGATATTGGTTCCAGGCCGTAAACCTAAGACTAGGTAAAAGGCCACAATACACAGTCTAATTGTAGTTTTCACTGTGATAATGAAGGATACTTGTAATTTAGGAATGTTACCGACCTTTTTTGTTTTCGCTGCATGTAAGTAGTTTTGAGTTCTTAACATATTTGGAAATGCACAAATTAAATGTCCTAGAAATTGCTTCAATTGTCTGCATTTATTTGAGATTTTTGTGAATTTAAATTCATCAATTTAGTAACAATATGTTCATTTACGTGATTGTTTTCCTTTCTTTAAAGAAAAATCGCCTTATCAAGTACTAGTATTCTCCAAACACTTTATACAATCTCATTATCAAATGTTTTCAAAGCCGTCAAAGTTGTTTAAGAAATACTCAAATATATTTTTAAAATAAAACACATCGAGTGATATGCGCACACTTCGTTACCATATAAGTGTGTAGTAATTACGTGTTCATGCTTATCGCTACATTCGTTTTTCTTTCTTTGTATTTCGTAACTTTGATGTCTTCAATTCGATTAAACATTCTTCATATTATGATGTAATGCATACAGTTTTCACACAAGATCAAAGATTTATCCAGATTATTTTGATTAAAGTTATAATATGTCAACGAATACTGATTTATACAAGCTTTTAATTATACTTTAAATTTCGTGTCTATTTGAAGTCTTTTATTTTGAATTGTGTTTTTCGCCATTTTCCTCAATTTTTCATATATATCATGGCGTAGATTTTTATTTGCGGATTGTGCCCGAGAAACAGTTTAGAACCCTAAACTTCGGTAAGAAAACTGGCAATTTTTGACGCTATTGTGGTTGAAGTCGAAGACATCTTGCAAATAGGACTCAAACTCGCCATCTTATCGTTGACACGATTGCGATCAGTATATGGTTAAGTACTCTAACCATTCAGTATGTTTGACTGTTTTATTGCTATCTTGTTTGACGTAGGCAATGTTTTAATTTGATTGCGCCTTGCCCTTTCTTATTTCAATTTCAGGCCTATTCAATCATACATCATCCTACGCCATCAATGATGCCAATAATCTACATACCGCTCTGTTTACACATTACAATAGATATGTATTTCCGGAATACTCTGTTACAGTACAGGCAGAGTATAATTTACTGACAGTAAATTCATTGGTTTGTATATTTACTACAATAGATATGTACTTCCGGAACACTATGTTACAGTATAGGCAGAGTATAGCTTACTGACAGTAAATTCATTGGTTGGTATGCTGACTACAATAGATACAATGTATGTACTTCCGGAATACCCTGTAAAAGTACAGGCAGAGTATAATTTACTCACAGTAAATTCATTGGTTTGTATACACACTACAATAAATATGTACTTCCGGAATACCCTGTTACAGTACATGCAGGGTATAATTTTACTAAATTCATTAATTGGTATAATTTTATGATTAACTAACATCTGTCACCCACCTTGAAAGATCGAGTCTAATAAGTACTTGAACGGTTTTCATAGCTTGACGCTCCCCAGCGGTGCATAACGGATGCACTCTCGTTACGTTCATGGAAAGAGTCTAATTATAATACGGAAAACTTAATCACGAGCAATTTTTGGTGGTTTGTTTGAAGATTGTCACGTCTGCTGCACTTTAAACAGCCAGTCTGTATATATCGAAGTTAAGAAGGCTCATTAAACCGAACACAAAAGACTCAATTTTCTGTTCATGACCCATCCTATTTCACCTTCTGTCCCCACGACGTTCTATTAACAGAGTACATTGGGCTTTTTTCTTTTTTGTTGCGTGTAACTATGTTGAAAAATTAAAATAATCAATTCTAACTTCAGTCTTTACTTACGTGCAGTTGTGCATGTATTGTTACAATTCAACTAACAGTTTCTTACACCTGTCACTCAAATACATAACTGCGGCGTGGGGAACATATGTCTGAAACTTGTATTCTGAAAGTAATTACCATAATTAAATACAAAAGTAATATTTTGAATGTCAGAAACCTGCTGGAATCGGCTGTTGAAAAGTTGGCATACTTTGGAACTATACAGGTAATTTTCATATATTGTTAATTGCACAGTATTCATAAATTACTAATTAGAACTTCTTAGAAATATACAATATTGCAACATCAATATTGATGTAATTCAATTATTGTTCATCTATACAATTCCCCTATTACCTAGATAGTCGTCATCATTGCCATAGACATTCTGAAACTGTGAATAATTACGTTGATTGTTATCATGATTTAGAGTCATTTGAATTCTCGAACTTGTGATTATTGGTAATACGACAATTTTTTAAACTCAGAATAATTGGAACGTGCAATGTATCCTTTTTTGACAAAGATTGGGAGAAGAATTTCTGGTTTACGAATATTATTATCCGCGAAACGTTCAGTTTATTGTTTTAATGGTTAGTAATCAATTCTTTACTTGCATTACATAATTAATCAATTTTTATTTTGTAAACTAGTTAAAAGTTGTATAACAGATGAATCTTTCTGTAATAGATAGCAATTAAAGGAAAATGATACTTTTTAGTAATTTTTTGTACCTTTTTTTAGCTTGTTTTCAAATATTAGTTTTGATGGGAGAGTAGTATAATATGCTAAATGTCTACTTAAATTCGCATGTAAAGTCGAAGTATTCATTCTGTATGAAACATTTGCATTTTCAAATAGTGGTAAACATTAAATGCCAACAGAAGAAGAATATTAAATAAACTGTCTATTTTGTCATTTTGTTATTATTTTTACGTCGCGCAAACGAACGATTTTTTTTTATTTTCTCTCTGTGGATTCGTTCGTTACTTCGTCCGTCTGTCACACCTAAGGTTGCGTCGATTTTCTATGAAGGTAACTAATATCTTCATGAAACTTGATACACAGTTACACAGTACACAGGACAAAATAATAGATGCGGACTGAAGTGTATCAATGTCACGAATATATATATATATATATATAGGGCCGCGGTGGCCAAGTGGTTAAGGTAGTTCGTCTACTATTGATCACGTGGTCTGTCAACACTGAGATTGCGGATTCTCACTGAAGGCAGGGTGTACTCGAACCCAATCTTAATTGACAAAGATTGCCAGTTTTTCTACCGCAGGTCGGGGGTTCTCTCCGGGTACTCCGGCTTCCTACCCCAATAAAAACTGGACGCCATAATATAGCTGATAAATTGCTGAAAGTGGCGTTAAAACACCATTCAAACAGAAACAAAACATGAAATATATATATATATATATATATCATGTTTTGTTTCTTCATTTTTGTTATGTAATTAATACAATATTTTATCTTGAAAAGCTGGAGTTTAATTAACAACACATCTATCACCTATACTTGTATTTTGTTCTCAGGACATCAGATCACAAGCACTTTCAACATCTGGATGGTTTACTGTGGTGACTTTATCATGTAGTGTAGTAACTAGAAAACCCACCTTCTACAGTAAAAAAATATTCATAACCACGGTATGGCAGAAAGAAATAATTAAACAATGAATACTAAGAACTAAAGTTGGACCGCTTTGTTTGGGGGAGGGGGATATCGGTCGCCTATATTGATATTAAAATTCATGATAATTATATCTCATTACCTACAAGGGTATTTATAGGTTATTTACGTTTTTTGAAACGAGATGCGTTTTCTCGTTCATATATCATCGAAGGGCGACAGCCCTGAGATGAGATGACGAGAAAATGCATCGAGTTTCATAAAACGTAAATATTCTGTTTATCGCTGTTTTGTAACATTGTGACGTCACAATGTTTACTTAACGACGTCTTGACAGCGAGCTGAGATGGGCCCATCTCAAGCTAGTAGAGTGAGATGGAATAATATCGCACACAAAGATAAAAGGAAAATACTGCAAAATAGCGATAATAATTCATATTGACAATTTCATTCAATGACCACATAAATAGAAATTTATAATTATTTTGGAAATCACGAAAAACAAGTAGATACCACATAATTGTATTTTTCGATCTATGTGTAGAGAAAGACCAGGTTGATATTGGATTCCGCTTGACCACTGTGCAGCGGACAAAAATGTAAAATTTCCATAATTTTACACCCCCCCTCCCCCCGCCAAAAAAAACACGCACAATTCTATTCATGTAATAACAATAATTATGATTAATATATCTCGTCAACTATATTTTTATGGGGGCTGCTACTGCAGAAGTAATTTTATTTTGCCAACCTATTTTAAAATTGCTTGAAACAATTGTGTTAGCTTTTTATTATCAGATTTTACAGACATCATACGAATATTGGATTTTGAGAAAAATCTTGTCTCATGACTTGGAAATAGTTTTGTTTTTAGAATTGCTGAATATGAAATTGGATATTAAAAATAAGGGTTTGCTGTTTGTTTAGTGGGTTGGAAATTTTTCAGTGAAATTGATTAAGTGAATTTCTAACTAGATACATATAAATGTAATCAGTTGCAAGTCCATATATAGAGTAAATGATTGCTTGATATATCAATGTAAGCTTAAGACACAGTAAAAGCTATTGTTTTATTCAGCACAAAAACTATTAATAAAATACACATGGCAAGACATGGGTTGAATGTTTGAATGAACAACAGAGGCATAATAGATAGAGTCTTCGCAGTAATCATGCTAAGAAGTCAGAATCAATTTTAGAATCTGCATTAACGTGTGCTATTTTCCATAAATTGTTTACTATTTTCGTCACATTTGACGATCATGACGGCTGGTTCGTCCGTTAAAACTCTAATTAGTAGCAAACTTCTACTTAGTTTTAAGTCTACATTATTCAGTCCAAACATATGTATAATATGTATTGCCCTATCAGTGACTTCTTACATATATGCATTTAAGTGAAACCAAAGCAAATCTATCCCTTCCATAAATTAACAGTAATACTAGCGCTGATTTCGAATTGATATAGGACAACTGTCGACATGTTGACGTCGTTGTAAATAAAATTGATACATTTTTAAAATACGTCCTGAATATAGATGAAATATTCCTTGCTGGACGTAACACATCGATCAATCAATCAATTAATCATTTAAAACATCAATCAATCAATCATTTTTTAAATAACCTCCGATACTCTTGTTTGATTTCAGTTTGAGTTTATTTATTTATTTCTTGATTTAGGTATGGAACGATAGCCGTTTGTCTTGGGCAAGATCTTCTTATGGAAATATAGATCATATTTATGCAAGCCAGAGTACAATTTGGCATCCAATACTGATCGTCCAAAACTCGTGAGTGCTAAATTTCTTCCTTCGAAGTTATGTTTTGATGTTATTTAAATTCTTTCTTGAAATTTATCACAAGATAATTATCAGTTACGCTTTGTTTGATGAAATAACACACTATTCAGCATTCTAAGATTTTACAATTTTACCAATAATGGATTACCACTGTTCTAAGAAAAATGTCTATTGTATTGCCAGCATAACGAATAGTTAAGTGAAACAGTATTAATTATTACTTTGTAGAGTTGTGAAATTACAATTGTATGTATAATGTTCTCCAAAATTCTAAATAGATAAATATCCGGTGAGTAAGACAATTGCAAAGAAAATCGACCGAACAACAAGAGCCAAAGGCAAGGAAGAGTCACAAATCCGGATATAGACAAGCATACACATTGCAGCACAAAAACCAAAAACACAACAAAAAGTAAAGTGGTAACCCGAACTAAAAACCATGAGTGCACTAAGGTGACAATTTCCAGGTTACTTATAGTATTAGAAGACATTTCAAATTTAATATTGTAAAAAAGCAGTAATATTTCTTTCGTACCATAACTGATTTGACGAACCTAGGTGAGTATAAAATTCAGGTCAGAATTCGACATGATGGAGAAGTACAGTGGGAACCGTCAGCCATTTTGATTACGTCATGTGACATTGATGTAACATTTTTCCCATACGACGTTCAGTCGTGTGAAGTAGAGCTTTCAAGTTGGGGTTTTCACACAGACGCCATCAATCTTAACTTTTCCTAGACAAATATAAACCTTCAAGATTACAGAACAAGCAGTGAATGGCATCTCGTGTCCACCTCACAATATATCAGCGAAATATTAGAGGACGGTCTAGCATATGGTGAACTGCGTTTTCAGTTAGTTTTGGAAAGACTTCCGGGTCATTATATTATGAGTATCATCTTCCCAGTGGTTGTAACGTTTATTCTGACTGCAGTTACCTTTCTTTTACCCGTAGAATTTGGTGAGAAAGTTGGATATATTCTAACCGTCCTCGTGGCGTTAGCTGTATTGTTGACATTGTTTGCTGACAACATGCCCACCACATCAAAGCATACATCTCTGCTTGGTATGTTCTATTCTTTTGATGGTATAATAGCATTGTCAGATATACCGAAAAGTTAATGTTCGTCGTTGGTACAAACCATATTTTCATTTCTAGAATATTTGCTCTGTCATTGTAAATTTTAATATAATTCAGATTCAAACCTGATGCAAATAGATTTCTCTTATCTCGGATATTATTAGTTTTTAGTAAAACACAAAATTTCTTTTGTAATATTTCTTTGCTAGGGCTTGATTAAAAATGAAAAAGGATTTTATTGTAACTTTGATGTGAAATGCTGGATTACTTGAAGTTTAGATGCACTTATAAGTCATATTGTATAACTAAGAACCATCCCCTTAAGCGCCAAGCAATCGTCTATTTCCTATAACCTTATCTCCAGTTAAAACAAGTACCACCTATCATATGAACAAAATATGTAAACATGTTCAGTTTTGCATGCGTTGCTGTCAAGAATAATAGGTTTTTATATATGTTTCTTTTTGGGAAAGTCCGTGTGATCTTCTACGTGTGAAAAAAGTTACATGTATTTTTGATAGTGGAGCGTTTTTACTGGATGACGCAATGAGTACAGATGATTGCGCATGAGATCATTTGTACTGAGACATCTTGACCAGGAGTCGGTCATTAACGGCAGAAACAATTCATAATGCTCGTTTGTTTACTTTTCAGTCGTGTTCTTGTCTGTTACGTTGGGATTATCAGCCCTCGTCATAATCCTCACCATTCTTATAATCAGACTTTATCATAAAGCCGATGACTACTCTGTTCCGAATTGGATATACAGACTGTTATTCTGGTGTAGACGTTCCAAATTAAGAACCAGTATTGATACAGATATTGATCCCGACAACAATAGTGCAAATCAAGATGGTCGCCAGATCCATACAATTACGTGGCAGAGCAATGAAAATTTAGAAAGACATGCTAGATACAGAAACAAAGAGCTTGCACAATTCTTTGATACTTTGTTTTTCATTGTGTTTGCTACATTATATATATATCACTGTAGCTCTAAGTGTTGCTGAATGACCTGATTACAGTTTTAGTGTTTGCCAATTTGTTAATAAATGTATTTTTAGTACTAATTGTGTACAAGCACGTTGTTTTCATTGACCACTCAGATGAAAAAACCTTTCGTTATAAATGCTATATATTAAATAAAATATGCAAATTATACTTACACTGTTGTAATTTCTGTGTACTTGTTTTATAGGCGTAATTGTGGGATTACTTTTCAAGAGTATGAACATTTTCTAAATTATATAAATTAAACATTTCAGGTTTCAAGAGACGTTTGACTATACAAAATACAATAATATTATTAGTCTAAATTTTTCTTGTCAACAGTCCTGGAACTTATATAACTGTGCAAACTTTTATCGTGCAAACTATTAAATAGACTAGAGTCATTATCGACATTACAGGGATTGTTACATCAATATCTTAAAGACGTAGTTTTAAAGGGAGAAACCACAACACAACAACACATTTGTATCAAGAATATAAACTGAATATTTACAGTTTTACATACATTGTCGTGCATGACTATGAGAACTTAATTATGACAATCGATTTGCAAAGCAACAATAATGACGAGATATTTTTAATAAACCATCTGTTTTATTTTCTTTTTCTACATGCAAACCTCTTTTATTAATACTGTATGTAAAATGTCTATATCTCGTATAGTTAGAGTCAATCAAGTTTTATTTATAGTTGGTAACACAACAACAAAAAACATAAAAACATCAGCTCTGAAGAGCTTTTAAAGCCGACAAGGAGAACTGCACACAATAGAATGTCAATAATAGAATATGACCTTATCCATTAGACCTTTTTCAACGTCACGAACTATTATGACGCACAGTAAAAATGCCAAGTCTCTATGATATCTCGTTCATTAGTTACAGAATTATAATGTCAAGAATGTGACTTTGACCATTCACCTTGTGAATTTTTTTAAGACCAAGATCAATGATGATCAACAGTGAAAACACATTGTCTCTATTACATCTGGTTCATGAGGTACCGTACTACAGTGTCATTTTACCATCAAGAATGGAAATAATTCATAAGGAATCGTCAATATCCTTTAAGCGATACGTAACAAAGTGTCCTGATCCATCACTGATCATTGGGACATCTATCTTTTTAGTTTACCTACACACAAGTTTTTCTGTGTCGGGAGAGAGAATTATTTAAAGAAAATGAGTTTGGGGTGCTATGGTGAACTGCAACAACATAAAGTATAACCGATCCATGGTACAATTTGTCTTTACGACATCTCATGTATTGAAACGAAATTTAGGTAACAAAACACAAACAAAATTTACAACAGTTCATTTGTCCTATGGAATAATCATTGTAACATCATTATGGTTTTAAAGTTTATCTGCGCACACTAATTTTTTGGTATACAAAATCCCCGTAAAAAGGATTGGTGTGCCAAGTTTAAAAGCACATACTATATACGAAACAAAATTTATAATGCGAAAAGAAGAATTAAAAAACAAGAAAAACCAATAGGGCCTTTTACTCTGAAGTTGAAAACCTTAATAATTAAAAAAGACTGAAAAAGGAAGGCTTTCAACTCAGAAAGTGGAAAACCTTAATAATTACGTGCTTAAAATGACAATTTGTGTTTCTTTTTTTTTTTAATTTTGTTTCGCATTTTACTGCTACTTAATATTTAATCTGATATAAATAGATTTATTGTTATGTAACCAGGAAGTACAAACTTGATTTTGCTTAGCTACACAGCAGGTAATATATGGTTTATGTAACACTAAGGACTTTGCACGCTGTTTTTTCGTGTTAAATAGACGCTATCACATGTCACTTTTTTACATTCTTTTTATTTTTTTGGGACAATTTTGATTTTTACTTTCGGTTTACTACACATTCGCAGAGAGGATTTCAGTAAGATAGCCGTACCCATATTTAGCTCGATTTTACATTGATTTTTCATAATTTTATTCTTAAACAAGAAAATAGACGTTTCTGTTTAACATGTTTAAGGCACTATAGAACAGAAGGAAAATGTTTATAAGAAATATCGCAAATTACTAATTTCATTTGATCAAGCTACAAATTCACATTTATTGATCTCAATATGCAATTATTTGGAACTGAAAGTTGCTATCGGTTCATAATAGATTGTGTCTGGAGACAAAACGCTGTACGGCAAATCTTAAGGTAGACAAATGTGTCAGAAAATATAAGATTTGTGTTGTGTAAATAACGCTGAAGAAATCGCGATAAAGATCGGAGCAGTCAAAGATATTTATGAAACATACTTGTAATTTTTTCAATCCAGTAAGACATCTGTCAGACGTTTTCATAACATTTGGAGGACATTGAAAATCCTGTGGACCATATGTCCGATTTTGAAATGTTTGGGTTCCCGAAGCCAACAAAAATATTATAATTTATAAAAACTAGAGGCTCCTGGGAGCCTGTATCGTTCACCTGAACCTGAGAACAATTGAACAACTGTGCAAGTCTTTTCTATGCAGCTTTTTATTTCTATAAGGAATTGTCAAACACTTCTGCAAAAGTCCTTAATTTTGACCTTTTAAGGCAAACAACTCTTATAAGCAGTTGTCCAACACATATGCATCAATAATCATTTTGCAGGTCTTGATGACCTGAACAATCTTGACCACGTACCAGCACCCTGTCTATTTTGAGGCAAGGTAGCCACGTTGGTGTTCAGCTGTCACAATTTGCACATTTTTGAGAGAGGATATCTTAAAGATAATGTGTGCAATGTTTTAAAGCAGTACTTTTATTGGTTTGAGAGGAGAAGAGTTTTTAAAATCAGTTAAAATTCTATTAAAAACGTTCAAGAAGAAAAAGTCATAAACGGTTCATCAGACAATCTTCACCCTAAGTCATTATGTAGCTCTCACAATTAACTTCGGGTCGGGTGAGCTAAAAATGGATGCATCAAATATAAATGCTGAAAAGCACAGCCCAGGTAAATTTGAATGCAAACATTAATAAAATTCTGGGGTGCAGGAGTTCAATTGTTGTGCATATGTATACCAGATTATGTAATTAGTTAGTATAAAAAAATTAATTTGGCTACATCACACATAAAACACAATAATGAAAATCAGAACAATAGCGACTGTTCTGCTAAATGGCAAATTCCTCAATTGACTGAGAAGAAGCCTTTTGTGATTGGTGTTTATTCGACATATTATAAATACCAGGGGAACGTCGACTTGCAAGTTGACAAAAGTGATGTTAATAACTGCGAATATTCCTGGAGAAACAACCCTTTTAAGTTTAACAGTGAAATATGGTTCCTAAATCCAAGCATTCAATACATGACCCGAGTTTCTTTGCACAAATAAAATGATTGAGTCATTCTTTTTACACATCTAGCGAACGGTATATAAGTTTTGAGAACAAATAATCGTAACATAGCCTTTTTTAGTTCGCGAGGAAATTTAGTCCCATTAATCGTTATGTAGCTGAGCAGGAGTACTGGTCAGAGAGTAGTTCTCCCCAATAAAAAGACAGGAGCAATTCTTGCCATTTTGGCGAATGTGCCGTTCATTTTCCATTAAAATATATGTCAAAGGCTTCATTTGATAGATTTCACTATCTTCCATCCAAACCAAATTACGTTTACATGGTCATGCCAACATCGCAATTTTGTGGTCATAAACGTTTCACAGTCCAAATTTACGTACTTACCGTACTCATTGTCTATAAATGTAATGATTAAATTATCAGAAAATTTCATTTCAAATCGGTGTAATAACATAACATAATTATTGCATATATTTTAACACAGTCAAATCAAGCGCGCATTTTTGTATCAATACATTTCCAAAGGTAGAAACAAGATAGCTGTCTGTCCATTAATTCTTTCAAGTTAAATTGAGCTGGAATTCCGATATTTCCATAGTTGGTTTATACTTTAGAATCCACTATCACAATTAGAAATGCGCGTATAAATATCAAATAAACGATGGAAGTTACTATTTGGTGGTCAAAGTCACACAATTAAAGGTCACAAGAATGTGACCTAAACTTGGTAACTTTAGATCTTCAAGCAGCGAAATTAGAAAACTAATGAAGCAGGTAAAAGATTCAATTTTAATTAGGTTGCATGCTTGAAGAACTCACAGTCACAAAATTAGTACCTCCTAAAAGAATGCTTTTTTCTATCCCCCTTGATAATGTACTAATCTTGCATTGCTACAATGTTTAAACTGAAACAAAATGAGTTGGATGCCTTTTCCTGCACTTACTTTACATGCAACCATACAATTTACCACTGTCCATATTTTTTTTAAATTGGACATAATTTGTTTATTATTTTGGTTTACTCACTAAGTTGTATATATTTTAAGGTAAAACACGCTATGACTGACATCGATAAAAGACAGCGGAAACAGAAAGCATTGGTTGTTGTAGCGATTGATTTTGGAACGTCATATTCTGGATGGGCTTTTGCCTTGCGAAACTCGTATCAGAAAAATCATGATGATATACAAACAAACAGTGGTTGGAGATCTGGAGAAGGATTAGTTACACCTAAAACTCCTACCTGTGTGTTGTTTGATACAAACAAAAACTTTCACAGCTTTGGATATGAAGCTGAAACAAAATATGCTGAACTTTTAGACGAAGATGCTGCTGAAGGATGGCGTTATTTTAGCAGATTTAAAATGGGCCTTTATATTGATGAAGAAAATAAGATTTTGTATGACATGCAATTGGTACTTTCTTTATTAATGCATTCTTTATTCTATTACAGTTTGCAATTTCAGTCTTCTGCACAGCTTAGAAACAAAAGCAATTTAAACTAGTTGTGTTTTTTTTTAATTTTTAAATCTTACTTCCTTCAAACGAACATCCGTTAAAGATTTTGAGACTCTAAATTAAACATTTTATCATCACATTTCTATGTTGAATATTTTTGATTTTTTCAAGATTTAGTTGACCGTAGCCATATTTTGGCAAACAAATTTTGGGGATTACTTCTTCAACATCTTTAGAATTTAGCTTCTTAATACTTTTCATTTTCTGGTCAATGAGAAGTCTTGATTAAGCACACCGCGCATCGTCAGATAGGCTTTAAGTTTAAAAGCAAAAACTTATATAAACTTCGTATCTTTTACTACTTTATTTTCAAAGTTAACATTCATTTCATTACTCCAATTTTCTCATTTGTAATAAGATCGTTACTTGGGTAATACTTTGTATATAGTATACAAAACATAATTACTTTTTAGAGAAAAATAACAATAGTAAATCTGATTTTTATTAATTGTTTTGTGGTATATATAGCAGTTTGTTTTCGTACTTTATATTTAATTTTCTGATTCAAGTAAATCTTAGTTTTTTGCCTATTATTGTTAAAACATTCAAGTCAAATTTAACGTGATGCGTAAAAAGACATTGTTCGACTTTAAACGATCGGGGTTGTGTCGATATTGTGTCGTTACATCATTTTGCTACAAGACTTCACTAAAGATATTGTCGTACATTTTTATTGTTAGTCTATTAAACGATTTTCTTTTCTATCGTTAGTCCAGTGGTAGAATTTCAACAAGACAAACACTGAAAGATTCTCAGGGGCAAAAAATGCCAGCATTAAAAGTGTTCTCAGAATCTATTAAATTTCTGAAAGAAAATTTTCTAAACACACTACACGAAAGAGTACAGTTCATTCAGCTTGACGATATTCATTGGATATTGACGGTGCCAGCTATATGGACAGACAAAGCAAAACAGTTTATGCGAATGGCAGCAACTGAGGTAATAGTTATTTGATTTTACAAATAGTATAAATATATTGCAGCAATAAATAGGAGCATAAGGAGACGAAGAAATTTTGTTACGTTCATGAAGGTCATAGTCTTGAAACAATTATGTTAAGATGTTTGTATTTCCCTAAAAAGTATAAATAATATTAATAGTGATCCATAAGACAGTCACATAGTTTACTAAATACTATGAGAAATTAGTGATGGCTTGAACTTAAGCAATTAAATTAAGTTTAAGGTATTGACTTTAGGCAGGCATTCCCGGTGATTTATTGACACTTGCATACGAACCAGAGGCAGCGGCTGTCTTTTGCAGAGATGTTACATTAAAAAAGAAATCGGACCAGGAAGGAGACATGGCAGCTTCGTTTGATCCAGGAGACCACTTCCTAGTATTAGATTGTGGTGGTAAGTTTTAATGTAATAATAATTTTATTAAACAGTTAATATTCATGATATTGTATACTTATATAATGTGATACAGCAAAACATTAAAAGGATGCTAGCAAACTAATATGGTACTACCATAATAGTCATCAATTTTATGCATGATTTAAATAAACGCGCAAGCAATTATACAAGTATAATTCTAATATGATTTGCATATTTAGAAATACGTTGACTCAATTTTTTTTTTGGATAAATGACGTTGACCAAACTATTTTTAGCGTAACCAATGCAAACAAAGATGGCGGCATTAATTATTGACGGCGATTACAAATTATTTGTATGATAAATTGACGTCAATGATTTGTTAAATTTAAAACTATTCTTGTGTTCGATAAGGAAAATAAAGTTATAGATTTAAGACCAATTATCCATAAGCACCAAATATGACATCTCTCAGATTTTGCTGATTTTCATTTCATAAGTTGCAATTGACCATTGGATCACAAAAATGATAACTATTTGTTATGATTGACCTTGGTGGCCATGGTCACCGAGGCGGTCATTTTTTATCATTTCTCATACTGCGAAAAACGCCTATATTCAATTCCCAATTTTTTATTCAAAAATCCATGCATATTCAATATAACGTTTTATTTGCTTGATTCAATACCTCATTGACAATATTAAAAACAGTTTCAAGACTAAACATTAATGTGTCGTCAGAAAGAGGCTATCGAATTTGTCAAGAAATCATGCATTTTTCCGAAATTTTTTTAACAAAAAATTACCATTTTTGCCACTTTACTGACTCTATTTTCAGAAAATGCAATCTCAATGGGGTAACACAAGATGTCTATAGAAAATAATGTCAAAGATGGTTACCGTGTAACTTGTGAAAAAAAGCCATTTCTGTATTGTTCAATATTTCCACGAAACTACTGTTTCTTAGGGTTAAATTGAATCATCCTTAATTATTATTTTAACAGACATCCTATAAACTTAAAATGACATTGAAATAATTTCAGGGTACAGTGTCTCAAGGTCAAGGTCAACTAAAAATTGAGTTTTCAAGTATGAAAATCTCGAAGCAAAATCAATTTTCAATGACATTGAGAACAACACTAGTGACCTTGAAAGTTTTCTAAGGTCATACAATTTTGAACAGATTTTTTTAGGTACATATGATGACAACAATTGTTATCTTGGCTCATATTAGAAGTATGGTCATACATA
Organism: Limnoperna fortunei; assembly: GCA_944474755.1. Taxonomy (NCBI): domain Eukaryota; kingdom Metazoa; phylum Mollusca; class Bivalvia; order Mytilida; family Modiolidae; genus Limnoperna; species Limnoperna fortunei. The sequence continues at coordinate 24,899,027 of OX104122.1, forward strand.
TATTTAAAGATAGAAAAATTGCCGTTTTTGTTTTATTACCATGGTAACAGTGTTTTCTAAAGACATTTTTTCTTACTCAATTGAGATTTTTACAATTTTTGAATATCAATCATCAATCTATGTAATTATATTCGTGATAAGTATTTGATATTGGTGCATTTTCTGAAAATGGAGTCAGAAAAGTGGCAAAAATGGTAATATTTTTTACCAAAAATTAAAGAGAATAATGCACTATTCCTTGACATGTTCAATAGTCTCAGTCTCATCAAACATATATTTGAAGTGTTTTAATTTTTTTGAATATTGTCAATGAGATATTGAATTAAGCAAATAAAAAAATTCTATTGAATATGAATTGATTTTCCACTGAAAAATTGGGATTTGAATATTGCCCTTTTCACTGTATTTTAATCGACCCAGAATGGCCGCCACGGTAACCATGGCAACCGAAGTCAAATCATAACGAACAATCATTATTTTGTGATCCAATGGTCAATTTCAACTTATAAAATGAAAATCAGCAAAATCTGAGACATGTCATGTCTCACCCTAAATGGAAATCCTTTGATCCTTACGGATAATTGGTGTTAAGTTGTATTTATTAAAATTAAAAGATGGTTTATGCATACCATTTGGTACGTAAAAATCAACAAAATATTCATACGTTAGGTCAACGATCCCTGCTACCAAAATACACAAGAAACATGGAATTGAGAATACCTTCATAGGAAAATTAATTTCTTAATGCAATTTTAAAGAATTATAAGGATTGAACACCGTTTTCAATGAATTTATCGGTATATCAACAAGACCAACTCACTCACAAACATATAAAAAACGTTCGGACTTTTATTTGTTTGTGAGTGAGTTGGTCTTGTTGATATACCGATAAATCAATTGAAAACGGTGTTCAATCTTATAGTAGTTCAAATCAGCTGAACAAAAATAATTCTAGATTACATTAATTTACACTGTAACATATTTTTTAAATGATTTATAAAAGAAATAGTCAATAAGTAAGAAATTTGTTTATATCAATTTAAAACAATAATATATTTTCTATATAAAGGCAGAATTTCATTAAAAAAACAAACAAGCATCGTATTATAGTGAAGGATAACATATTATGTTCTGATGGCATAAAAGGAAAAAAATGACACTACAATAACAATTTTTAAATATTTGCAGAGATATATTGAAAATGCATTGTCTGTAACAGTTTGTTAATATGTTCTAATTTAGTGTACATATTAGTATTAAAAAACAAATTGTGTCCCACTTCTGCGCTGTGAATCAGATTCGAAAATGAAAACGAACGGTGTATCATTTGATACCTATATAAATCATGAATTATACATACTTTTTGAGTTACGGCGCCTTCGAAGAGATAGTGAAGTAGCCGAACCAGGAGCCATCAATTGAGACTTTCACAAATGTGTGATATAACAACCGTGGAGGTGTTGGAAGTGAACGGTCAATTTGAGAAAAATAAGACCCTCACTCTGCAAGACAAACAATGAGAATCCCTTCTAGTATGGGATTTCCATTCGATCAACACAGAAACAGATCCTCTTCATGGAGCTTCATTTAAAGGAATGGTTTCAAATTGGCAACAAGGGTGCACTTTTTATCACTTATTTCGAAAGAAGCCAGCCCAATGTAGGATTATCCTAAATTAACTATTGGAACCTAAAATCGGCCCTCGATCATTGTAGAACTGCTTACCAAGTTATAAGTATAGACTGTCTTCATAGTTAGGATACAGCTGGTTGGAAGAGAGGTGTAGACCTTGAACATTGCTTAGTAAAACACACACAAACTTATCGTTTTATCTATAGACCGGATCGAAAAGCTCTGATGCCTTGGGTGGGCACCACAGTTTTTGCCAAGAAGGGAAAAGCGGCAGACGTGAGGCTGCCAAAATCGTTAAAAATCCACCTTCATTTTACGTCTTGCACTGCTTTTTACTGAGTAACAAAGTCATACCAACTTTTTCACTGTTGACTAGTTTAATGATCTTCTGAATCTGTCGGTGGGCGAGATGGGCATAGCACAAACGGAGACTTGGCAACCACTCTTTACCTTTTGTTTGTATTTTATTCACTTGACCCTTGACCCAGAGTCGGCATTGATTCAGATCTCGCGATAATCAAAACATTTAGCTAACTTAACATCTCTGAGGTCGAGAGGGTTGCCGTTTTGTTCGGCAAGACAAATTAAATGCGACATGATGAATCGAAGTCATGCGACATGATTGTTCGCATTGTAATCGGTAAATAGATCAAGATCTTCTGGGTTTTTATGACCTTCATGTCTGGGAGACTTTTGAAAAGAAGTTGAAAATGATAGATTGTTTTGGACTGTTGACACAACTTCCACTGATGTTATTACTAATGATGTTCCCTGCGCAGCCATTTAGTTCAATCATACTTTATTTGAGATCGAGGACGAATACATCTCCTATATAAATGCATATCACACAATGTAAAAGCGTACAACACGTATTTGCATTGCTTGTGTATAAAAATATATTTATTTTATCAAAATAAGCAGTAAGTAATATATAACTTAGAAAAAACTAAGAAATAGGAAAAATTTAAGGAAAACAAAAATGTATGTGATGAATGAAATGTAAGCATTTATCATATTATTTTTCTAGACAAGTAACAAATCTTTTGCTTTTAACAAAAAATTCTGGTGTAAAAGGGGGAAATCAATCGGAAATGGTTATGTGATTGAAGAGATTATATCCCTACTAATGTTGGCATATTTTGTACAGTTTACGGCTAATGTAATGAAGTTTCACACTGTTACTGTCGACGGCAGAAAATATTCCGAGTAAACAAAATTTCTGGGAAGGACAACAATAATACGAATTATTTTACATAAATTAAAATAAGTTTGTGTGTCTGTAGCCTGTCCGAAAGTGGTTTTCATCACGTTACTTCATTTAATTTTTCGATATAATTGTTGTACCTCTTGTTTCAAAAGTCATAACCTCTATATTTTTGTTCGTGCTTTCCCATTATACATCACCGTATTCTAATTTATGTCTAATAAATAAGAAGTAAATGGTTTTTGTTAAAGTGTGTGCCGATTGAGAACAGGCAGAAATTTGCGAAGATTATTTATTTTAGTATACATGTATTATTTTTACTATATTATCCATGTAATCATGCCACATACCATCTTTGGTAAGTAAATAGCCAAATGTTTGTGACACTAGTTTTAGCAGTAATTTTTCTGTCTTTTGTGGATTGAGGTTTACTAACCACTAATATCTGACCATTGGTGTATTTCTCCAAGTAAGTCTCCACGTGGTACATGGATTATGTGATAGAAGCAAGGCCTTCGATAGTTTGTGTAACCATTTGTAACCCTGTCGTATTCGTAGATTTTTCGTGCAAACCCAAAGACAGTGAGTAATCCTGTTACCCACATCACAATCCACTCGATTTCTTGGCTAAAGTTGACAAAAGATGACAAACAGTGGATAGATGTCTATGAAATCGGAGGGGCTGATGTTAATGCTGCTAAAACGATGCTACGTGTTAAGAAACTGTATAGTTTACATACCATGCAGTTGGAAAACGAATCGTTTTAATCCACGGCTAAATATCGTTAGGCATTCAGAGTGACGTTGGTGTTGTTAAAACCATGTAGGTATGAGTCTGATTGTTGCTCTTATCATCTGAAAGTCAAGGATGATCCATTTAGGACCGCTTATGATAGTTTGTAGCCATATAAATTGAGTGGTTTGAGGAACGAATATAGAATTGCACTGAAAAGTATAAAACGGGCACTTAAAGTATTGTTATGTCAATAATATACTTTTACATGCATTTATTTTAGTCTAGATTTAAATTTAAATACTTTTTATATGCCTATTTACGCTTGTCCCAAATCACATTACCTGTATTAAACACACCAAAGTATACCTGTCCCCAGCCTTTTCGAAAAGCGTTTTACCTTTATTATATTCTGTATTCGAACCATTTAAATAATATTTGTGGAAAACATAGCAAAACCCGTATACTGACTGGCAGTCTCATACCGCACAGTATTTGATAGTTAGACCGAGGTATTGCTTTAGTTTCTTAGATGGTGAAATGTCCAAAAGAGTCGAAATAAAACTTGGTCGAGAGTTTCTTAAACCAGCAAGTCTAATGAGTTTTGGGACCTGCAAGGTCATCATGATTTAGAATGCTACACTTTGCAGCCATCCTCACAAGTCAGGGTTTCTGTGTCCACATGTGGCAACGAAACCCTGACAAACTTCCCGGGCTAGAAGATTTTCATATGACGTCAAATCTTCAAAATATGATTGAAAGAAGCAAGTGTTTGGAAGTAGTCATTCTTACTCTTTCTTGAGTGGGAAGAAAAAGTAACGCAACTAATTAAAAACGCGGTAATAACACACCTATTAACAATACTGTACAAAATACAATGATTTTCAAATGGTCTATGCAATGCATCTGTTTGGTTTATTTACAATCGACATCGGGATATCCCCTACCCAAGTCGTGAAGGAAAGCGTGCTTTTGATTGGCTACATTAAGGTAAGATGTAGCCAATCAAAATAGCGACTTTTAGCCAGGGAATTGCCTAGCTGACTTGTGAGGATGCTCTGCAGCGTGCGGTTGAGTATGTAAAGCGTATTACATGAAAACACTTAAACCGAGATCAGGCAGTTGGTGGATGTCTCAATGTCTACGTTAGATAAGAAGTCGTTGGGAAGGACGATGTAGCATGCTTTGATCATTTATCTTATACTCCTTTGTCGCCAATACTCGTAGGATTTCCGATTGGGATTGCAATCGAGCATCGTCCGTATGTCTAAAACTTGTCTTCAGTATATGTAGAGTATGACATGACGTATTAAACGATTGTACTTATATGTCGTTTTGCTGGTTTAGTTTAGTTTAAACATATTTTATTTGTGATAAACACCAAAAAGGAAAAGACACAAGTAAATACATACTTACGAAGTCTTCTCCAATTTTGCTGTTTTGCTGGACCACAGCCGTCAAATTCGGGTGTTAAAAAACATTCACCAATGTCGACATCGGTAGCTCCGATTTTATTATATCTGTATTCTGCTATTTCGTAAACCAGCTGCATCTCTTTCAGCTATTGTGTGTTGTATAATTTCATGCGCTGTAGCAGAATATACCTCTCTGTTTCAATGGTGCACCGCAGGTTACAGGCGTTTTAGTTGTCTCCTCCAAAAATGGTGGTTCCTTTCTTCCCTAAAGCAGTTTTTGCACCTAAGTATAGTTTTATCTTTGATCGAACTCCATTTGAGAATGATCACAGCACGTGTTGGGCTAAATAATTTCTTTTTCAAATTCCTTTGGGAGTGGGGCAGACTTGCCTTTCTGTAATGCTGTACATTTTGTTTTTTTTTTCATCTAAACGCTACTACAAATTTTGACAAACGATTCCAATCTAATTTTAGGTGGCACAGTTGATATAACAGCTTATGAAATACAAGAAAACGGAAAAATGAAAGAACTGGCATCACCAAGCGGTGGTCCATGGGGAGCAATAGAGGTAAACAAAAATTTCATGCGATTTCTTAAAAACCTTTTTGGAAACGATGTTTGGAAACAATTTGAAGAAAAAAATTTCGTCGATGCACTTGAGCTTCAAAGAAAGTTTGAAGAGAAAAAAATGATTATTGGTGACAATAATACACGTGATGACGTCACCATGTGGTGTCCACCAAGCCTTTTTCAGGAATATGAACAGTTTTCATCTACAAAATTTAAAGTGGTAAATGGCATTTCAAGAGTTCGGGACAAACTAAAATTCCCTTTAAATACACTCATGCAGATTTATGAACATCCTATTAAATCTATTGTCAATCATGTAAAAGAAATTCTCCAACAACCTACTCTGCAGAATGTAAAAACTATTCTAGTGGTTGGCGGATTTTCAGACTGTGTCTTTTTACGAAAAAGAATACAGGAATATTTTTCAGACCTGGCAGTTATACATCCAAACGAAGCCATTTTGTCTGTGTTAAAGGGTGCAGTTATGTATGGATTTATTCCAGAAATAATCAATGAGAGGGTGTGTCCAAGAACGTATGGAATAGCAGTCAATATACCTTTCATTTCCGGAAGTCATCCTGAAAGTTGTAAATCTCTTTACGATGGAAGGGAAATGTGTACCGATATTTTTAGAGTAATTGCAAGGAAGGGTGATCCAATAATCATTGGTGAAACTTCGTTTGAATGTACATGCCTTCCAACAAGAGCTAAGGATACATTAGCGACCATAGAACTTTACCATACGTCAGATGTTGATCCCATTTACACATTTGGAAATGTGGAAAAGTTTGGAACACTTTATCTAGATATTCCTGATATTGAACGTGGCAAAAACCGACTAATTACTGTAAAGATTGAATTCGAGAATACAGAAATAATTGTTACTGCATTAGAGAACGGTACAAATAACAAAATTAGTAGAACTTTTAACTGTCTGCAGTAACGACTTTTTGTTACGCAAAGTTCCGAAAAAAATAAATTCAGTTTGAATTTTAAGGAAGTTGTAATATAGAGTTGTCTCGCTAAAAATGGTAGAAGATACTAAAAAATAGTATGGATAGACAAACATGTGGCTGGAATATAAACTGAACAATCTGCAGTAACCCTTTACTGTTACAAAAAGGTTTAAGAAAATATCCATTCATTTAGACATTAAAAGATGGTGTTATATTAAGTTGCAGATACAAGGAAGTGATCAACCCTGGGAAACGGAGGTTACTCCAGGATTTATATATTTGCTAGTCGACAGTTAATAAAAAGGGGGCCAGTGCATTGAAAAATCTGCCAAATTGACTGAAATGACAGATGCTCGTCATGTGTGGTTTCAGGCAACCGCCACAGAAGGGGGGGGGGGGGTGAACTGCACAGCTGTGCCAATACTGCTATACTATATATAATGTGTAATATATGGCATATCTATATTTATGAACAACACATTGAAATAGCACTGTTGAATATATATCTACACCAAATACATTTCTAGTTTATATATCGCATATCTATATCAATATATATATGAATAACAAATTGTTGTTTGTTTGTTTGATTGGTGTTTTAACGCCACTTTCAGCAATTTTCCAGCTATTTCATTGCGTCCAGTTTTTTATTGGGGGAGGAAGCCGGCGTACCCGGAGAGAACCCCCGACCTGCGGTAGGAAAACTGGCAATCCTTATATTTCTATATTATATATTTCTTATATTTCTAGTATACATACAGGGGCATATCTACATCAATATATATATACTTAGACGTTTGTATATATATATATATATATATATATATATATATATATATATATATATATATATATATATATATATATATATATATATATATATATATATATATATATATATATATATATATATATATATATATATATATATATATATATATATATATATACAAACGTCTAAGTATTGTGACAACCATATAATATATCTTATATGAATAACAAAATGAAATATCACATGACTGTCTGTGCTTGAATGTATGTACAAATTCAGAATTTCTAGTATATTTATGTTTGTTTGCTTGAATGTTGTTTAACGCGACTTACAGCAATTTTTCAACAATATCATGGCGTCCAGTTTTTATTGGGGTAGGAAGGAGAACATCCCGACCTTCGGTAGGAAAACTGTCTCTAGTATATTAATCATATAAATTTAACTCAACATTTGCAGAAACAGATATACAATTAAGAATTTATAGTATGTATATGTCATAGTAAACTAAATAATTGCAGCATGTAGATTTGTCTAAATATTTGTTTATTTATCATTTTTGATCAATAACAAGAACACAATTTGTCGAAATTGTTTTAAAAATTTCCAGCAGCAAGGTTACAAGAGTAGCTCCAGTGTGTTGTTGGCAATATTTGCGACCAGAGGATAATGACATCCAGAATTGCATTCTTTACCAATATATTACCAAAATCATTCACCCCCAATATGGATTAAAAATAAATTTTTGGAGGGTCTTCCAATTTAAAAGAGGTTCCAATATAACCTTCAAGTTTATGCATTCCTTATGATGGATGAGCAAACAAGACAGAACTTGTGTGTTTGACCTGCTACACTTGTATAGCAATCGGACTTTTGCTAATATACATGTATATACTAGTATTAAAAGGCAACAAACATTTATAAAGATATCAAGTATAAATTATGTGTAAACAGTTAGTTTAGTTACATGAAGGGATTCTTATATAATTTTTGAAAAACATTGGAGTTCCGCATTCCAAGAGATTTTTTTTCTTCAGTTTACAAGAAATGTGTTGTCATACCAATGTGAAATCAGTCTTTGAATTAAACAGGTAGTCCGTGTAAGATAAAGTCTGGGCCTCTAAAACGCAGAACTATGAACGACCAGCTGGCGTGTGCCAAGAAATAAGCTGTTAAGGTATTTTGATAATAAAATTTGCCGGAGATGCATATAATTCATTTATTTTAACTGGTCATATCGTAAATTGTTGCAAAAACAAAAACCATAAAAAATATGTAAAATGAAACTGATCCCGGAAGTTTAATAAATTTTGTAACCAGTCTTAGTTAAGGTGAGTCCCGTATGACTTGTACTTTGACATAAATGGTTGCGGGAAATTAAGGTATAACAGTAGAAAATGTGTACCAGAAACAGGTTACCAGATTGTGTAACCCGACATCAAGTGCAGCAGTGAATACTATGTTGTGTTCTGATTTGGTCTATAGTGGTTACTTGGTCAAAGTTTTTTATCTGTAAGCTCCTGCATAAATTAAGTTTTGAAAAGTGGTTAAATTTTTCTCCGGTCTTGCAAGATAAAATTTTGGTAATTTTTTTAAACAATTTAGTATTTTTACATTCACTGCATTAAGAAGTGCATGTAAAATTGGGAGCATGTCAAAATGTTCCAACTAGCGAAAAAGGGGTTGGTCAAGGATATACAAGGATTGGCTAATGTACACTATAGAAACTGCTTAGTCAGCACGTTTTGCATCTTTTCTACATATCTTCGAATTAACCGGTAGTCCGATGCCCGCGGCGGGTAAAATTAAGTTCGTGCCTCTAAAACGCAGAACTATGGACGCCCAGCTGTCGTGTCGTGTGCCAAGAAATAAGCTGTTTATTCATTTTGATAATAAAAAAACGCAAGAGATGGGTACAAGTTATTTATTTTAACTTGCCATATCGTAATTTCTTGCAAAAACAAAACCATTAACTTTGAATTTTTTATTTTTTCAATGGCCCCAACTGGGGTATGTTGAATACAAATAAACAAATATTAACATAATATATAAGATTACGTAAAATGAAACTTGTCCCATTAGTTCTATAAATTTTGTAACCAGTCTTTGTAAAGCTGGTTCCCGTATAACTTGTACTATTAACATAAAGTGTTGCGGGAAAATAAGAGCAGATACCAGTTCACAGCAAAAGTAAAATATGGGATTTTCCATGGCGGATACGAACATAGGGCCGGAGATTGCAAATAACGATGCCGCAGGTATTGAAATGAGTGTTGTAAAGATAGTCAAGATTTTGGTAATACCTATCAAAAACTTTAAATTTTGATCTGTATAAATATTTAAAATATAGTGCATTTTACATTAAATACATAATATTATATGTTTGACAATGTATCCATTTCTACTTCTTAGTTTTACTTTATATTACTCAATTAGCCTGTGTACTAATAACAAAGAAACATTTATTTTTATTTAACGGTCTTGTGCCAGTCGATTCTTTCTCATTGTAATGTTAAGTATTATGGATAGTGGGATAAAAGAAGTTAAACTGTGTTGTCGAGTCTTTCATTGCGTATTTAAACTATTAACTATATATATATATATTTGCGTTTACTGTAATAATAGGTCAAACTTCTAAGGTTTCGATAAAATATTAAAAATTACTTGTCAAAATAACAGTTGATTTACATTAAATTTATCAGCGGAAGTAGGGTCTACAACTGCTACAAGTTGTGTAATTAAGTTTAACAACAGTTGGTTTGCATTTTAAATTAATTTTTTTTATACAGCGTTGTCCATGACTGAAACGATTTGTGTATTTAATTTAACATCTAAAACTAGTACCTTGCACACTCCAGTTCGAGTAGAGAGGCTGCAATGAGGACGTACTATTTCGTGATTATTAATTTTTTTAAATACATACAATGTTTAACGATAAGTAAATAAAAATCAGTGTTAGTAACGCTCCCGTTTGATATATAATTTTTTTTAAAACCACACATTGCGATAAATATGTCCAATTTGGATGTTGTCTTTGTTCATGTCCAGTGAGATGTATTTACGACTGTCCATCTTATCGCTGATTAAAATTATTACGCTCTAAAGTGATAGAATTTGCAGTTATTACTCCAAAATTACGACCCATTCAATAAATCATTCCTGTGAAATACAGATCAATAAATCATGTGAAAAGGAAATGTGGACAAAAAGCTGTGACCGTGATAGTAGATTAGAAGGGCTTTATTCCGATTTTTTTAATAGAAATTACGGAAGCGTATTAGTGCCACATTTATTTATTTTATTTTTTTAATTTGTCGACTTTAATCTTGGAAATTCCATCTTTATTCTTGGAAATATCAACTTTATTCTTAAAAAATAAAAAAATTAATGTGGCCCTAATACGCTTCCATAAATACGCTTCCGTAGTCTAGTGCTCCATGATGCTTCCCGTGGATGCTCCACATCCCACATGCTCGTGATAAAATTTAAAGAAATTGTTTAACCATCCTGAAACAAAATAACATTATTCAAGATTTCAGGGGCTGGAAGATCATTAAAAAATGTATCTTTCAAAAAACGCGTTGTTGAATGGAAGATTAATTAGGATTAAAAAATTTCAGATTGACAAACCGACATTTTTCCTGTCACCTCCTTGCAGACGATTTTCAAAAAGACCGAACCTTGATTTGGTTTTTCTATTTTAGGACAGGTTTAACCAATCACCTATCATTTGTTTAAGGAATACGAGAGCGAAACGCAACAACAGTAACTACTATAGTCAGTCTTCCTTCGATAAAGGAATTTAATGCTGCTTAATTCACTTATATTTTTTCTTCTTTCTGGATTTTGTCATTCCCCGGATATAATTACCGGCTTTAAACTAATTTCAGGTCATGTTAAATCGCAACAGTACTAAAATTGTATTAAAATATGGTTATTTTTTCCGCTTAACAGTTCGCTGAGAAGAATCTAATATTGACCTGTTTTCTGTTCCGATTCATGAGGGTCGGTAGGACCTTTTACGGGACAGCGGGAAAGGCTGATTTATTCGCCGGGAATTCGGGATTTAACAATTAAAACTGCGGGAATTCGGGATTTTTACATAGCGGGATCCGGGAATGATCTTTTATTTCAACGGGAAATTCATTTTATTTCATCGGGAAATCATGAAACCCATGTATCTCACACTTTCACATTGGTAAGTCTTCGGGTAAGTCTAAAATCAATAACAGATCACGACAAACATAAAAAAATGCATGCGGAAATCACACATACATGCTAGAAAGTCACAATACGTTGCAATTTACAGTATCATCTACAGATCTGAGGTAAGTCGTCTCATTTTTGAACGGGAAAACGGGATTGATCAATTATTTCACCGGGAAAACGGGATTTTGTATTTATTTTTACGGGAGTACGGGATGAGACCCCCTCCTACACCCCCTCATTCATTTACGCGATTGTCAACAACACTACACACGTATGCTGCTAATAGATTTACTCAGATAGACGAGGATGTGATGGGTTTATGTAATTAAACAGTTACTGCCTTTGATATGAGGTCGCTATCGAGATTTCTCAACCAAAGAAATCCCGATAGTGACCTATATCGAAGTAAGTAATTGTAAATTAAGACACAAAGATAAATAAGTACACGGGGGCCTCGGTGGCCGAGTGGTCAGGGTAGTTCGTCTACTATTGATCACGTGGTCTGTCAAACACTGAGATTGCGGGTTCGATTCTCACTGCAGGCAGGGTGTACTCGACTCCAATCTTAATTGACAAGGATTGCCAGTTTTCCTACCGCAGGTCGGAGTTTACTCTGGCTTCCTCTCCCAATAAAAACTGGACGCAAGGATATAGCTGAAAAATTGCTGAAAGTGGCGTTAAACACCATCAACCAACCAACTAAATAAGTACACTTGAAGAGTTTACTAATTGTAGTACCGCACACGTTTGGCACACTGACATCAGCAAAAATGACAACATATCAAGAGTAGTTGTCTAACAACCCCGTTTAGATTTAGGATACTTCAATCGGTCCGATATAACAATGCATGTCAACGATCTGTAAAAATGATTGTGGATTTTCAAACGAAACCAACCATTTATGTTTTATGTAAACTGTTAAAACTTCAAAAATATATTCCCAGCAATGTAGAATTTTTAAAAATTGTATTTTATATAAACTGCTACTGTTTAAAGGAAATTAGGTTGGAACTATTTGTCAGCTATATATCATGATGTACAGTTTTCATTTGTGAATAGAACAGGTGGCGTATAAATCTAGAACATTCGACATTTGCGTGATAGCAGGCAATACTTGTCCATTCTGATTCTAGTAGGATTCACAAACGCAGTGTTGACATGGTAATTAAAGTTAATGGCTACCTAACTACAGTACCTATGGAGTCGTATCCTTTGAACCATGCGGTAAAAACTGTAAGGCATGCACGCATACACTAGGATACTCTAATTTGAGCAGAACACATATTGCAGCATTTAGATTTATTCGCCAAATTGTTCAGCCATATCGTGGCGTCAAGATTTTGTTTGGGGAAGAAGCAGAGCCTTAACTAGCTTTTGACCCCCCCCTCCCGTCGTATGAACGTATGTTCGAAAGGCACGAATTTAAAATATGAGCTTCATATCCGCGATTCAATAGTTTCATTTCAAATACCTTAAACCGGCAACAAATGTCTATAGCGTGTTGACACAACTAAACCATAAGCCGGTCAGCTGTTGTATTGCTGCTGAGGAACGTATATAATTGTTCAATTTAACTCGTGCGTATAGTCATTCCTTTTTTACTAAAGAAGTCCATTCTCTTCGATGGCAATATCGATGAAGGTATGAAGAAAGAAGACCATCCAGGTACGTGTCATTATTCTACATTCAGAAAATAACATATGTTTGCTTCCTACTAAAAATGTTATCACAACAATAAAAATACGGGTAATATTGTGAAAATATCTGATGTTACCATAACATATTTCGTGAAACTAACAATATATTCCAAAGAAGATAGGTGTCGCTCACAACTGGCCTGGAGTGGGTTGCAGTGAATTCATCAAATATTTTTTCAATTTAAAAAACCTATCGAAGATCGGGGTCGGGGTTCAGGCGGGTACTTTTGCTTACTCCACCAATAAAAACTGGACACCACGATATACTCAAAAATTGTTTAAAGAACCAATCAAGTTAGCATGTCAACCGAGTGTTGGTATTCTGTTTACAAAGCCAAGTAAAAAAATAAAATATTTATGTACCGAACTAATCAACGCTAAGAGATCAATGTTTGTTTTACTATGGTAGAAGATCGAGTGGTTTTATGTCGTCTTTGATAATAACATGATTCCATTGCTCAGCATTTCGTGCTCGGGCATCAATGTTAGGGAAAGCGGACGGTTGAGAAATCCCAAAACGGCTTCCTCCTTTCCAAACCGCAAAGGGCTTGATTAGTGTTTTGATTCTACGTGTCTGTGATTGACAGTCCTCAAGATCGATATCTACGTCCTCCTTTTTAAGAACGGTGATGTCAGCTGTATGTCCAACAGTTAAACTGCCAATTTCCGTTGACCTATTTATTGCCATTGCAGGTGTTGACGTCACTGCTCTTATGATATCATTAAGTGACATGCCCAGATGCAAAAATTTCGTCATCACTGTTGGCAAATCATATGCGGGACCGTCTTGATTCCCTGTATGCAAGTCTGTACCAATTATATCAGGCCAAAATTGCCACTTGGAACATATCTCTGCTACAGTCCAGTTAAATGCACCCTGACCGTGACCTACATCAAACAAAACTCCACGTTTCCGGGCCGCTAGTACATCAGGATAAATTGTTTTTGTATTGGGGTCAATAATACTGCATCGGTATCCATGATAGGTGTGGGTATAGATGTCACCAGGTTGCATGGCCCCCGGGCAAGATAAAACTGTCGACTTTCCTAGTTTAAAAAACAATAGTTTCCATTCAGTTATTTATACATTTACCAGTTAACAAAAATTATACTACTTTAAATACTAGTAAATGATTTAACTTGGGATAAAAGGAAATGTACCTCCAACCACATTAACAATACAAAATTGCTTCTGCTGTCTGCTGTGATAAAATTCTTACTTCAACGCCTCCGATGCAATGATAGAACATGATGCATATTGAAGGTGTCGTGTTCATTTTGCACTTTATAAAATTCCAATGCAACTCGTTGCGAAGAGGCAATGACCAAATGCACAGCTAAATTTTCTAATGCTTTAAGTATACTACTTTTCGTTGACACCATTATATCTTTCAGGAATACTTAATACAGCCGAAAATGTTTTTGTCATGAAAAATGTACCAATCCGTACACAAGTAAAGAAATGAGATTTCTTTGTTTTGTTTTCTTTAACACTTACCGTCAGATTGTGTTGGAATAGTAGATATCGAATGGTGTACCATCAGAGGTACCCCGGATCGTTTCGATGCTTCTAATGCTCTTCTGAAGAACAAAAATAATCCTGTTATTACAATTATTGTATTGTGTCTCGGTGAAATCTCGTGGTTTCCCACAATACCTGAAATTGTGTATCCCGTCTTCGCTCATCTTGTATTACGTTATTCGCGATCATCCAGACGCTTAATTCCATTTGTGCGTCTGGATTCACCTCTATATTGAACTCGTTATCATTACGCCCAAAACTGGGCGTAATGTTTGATTGGATGATATTTTTTATTGTCTAAATAATTACTTCCGTTCATATCAAGAGGTGTATAAAAAATTGTACCAAAGTTTGCATTTGAACAATTTTATTAAATATTACTTTATCAATCAATTTAACAATATTA
The DNA here is from genome assembly GCA_944474755.1 of Limnoperna fortunei. NCBI lineage: Eukaryota > Metazoa > Mollusca > Bivalvia > Mytilida > Modiolidae > Limnoperna > Limnoperna fortunei. Next base: position 24,914,141 of record OX104122.1, read on the forward strand.
TTGTTATGCACAATCAATAGAGAATCTTATTGTGACGTCATTGTATTATGTTTGTATGGTTTTCCTGGTCTAAAAATAGGGCCGTCAAAATAGAATCATTGTTTTGTCTCCACCTATTGGTAGCGAAATTACAACAAGGTGATCACAGACTCTATTATATATGCGTCTGGGTGATCGAGACTAGTATTACGTCAACACGTGAATGAAACTTCTTTTCTTAGTTCAGAACTAAATGGAATGAAACGAAGCCCAAACGAAGCAACACAAATATAACCTCGAATAGTCTCTTATTCTTATCCTTACAGACAGGGATCTAGAAATTTGGTGACGTTAAATATAATCTATGTGTGAAACGATACACTTAATAACAGGTGCAGATAACTACATGTACGGTCGTCTAAGTTCCCGGGTTTCACGCACAAATGTATCCAAATGGAAGAACTTTCTGCATATATTTAGATGAAGATCTGTCAAAGGTCACATCACTTGCTGAATTAATACGAAAATTCGAGTTTTATGATAAAGCATTATGTGCCAGCTTAACATAATTTTTCAATGGTTCAGAAAAATTAACTGCTGCACTACTGCGAGTGATTGCATTAAACTGTATAGAGACATGAAATCTGCATCACAATCAATAAAATCCCTTCTACACATTTTGACCCTTGTATAAAACGTATTATATTATATGTTTGTGAAAATTGGAGTTTTATTAATATCACTAATAAAAGAAGGTCACTATCATTATATGAAATCTTTAAGGAGTGGGAGGCAGAAAAACAATATTAAATTTTGTAAACACATCATTGGGGTTTCAAAGCTATGCTCTAATATAGCTGTTCTTTCAGACCTGGGAAGATTTCCTCTTTACTTATATATGATAGAACACATGTTTCTCTTCTGGAATAGAATTGAAAAGTCAAAAACTCAACTTCTCAGAAGAGCTCTTCATGAAAAGAAATCAAACAAAAATACCCTAAAGTCATCCTGGTATGAAAATATACTATTCATAAGTGAAAAGATCGATCTAAAATTACCTATATGTCTCAATTTGAGTCATAATAAATTTAAGGCTGTACTTCAAAAGCAGTTGAGAAAAGAATATCTAAATAATTGGAATAAAATCAAAAATAGCTATCTAACAGAAGCTGGTTCTGGGAAACTTGACACTTTCTTTCAATTCAAATCCTCCTTTAGATATGAAAGCTATCTAAATATTGTAAACTTTGAGCAAATTAGAAATTTAGCTAAATTTCGAATGAGTAACCACGCCTTACGAATTGAAACTGGCAGAAATGAAAAGAAATTAAACCAAAATGATAAACCTGAACTATTACCCAGATGTGAGAGACTTTGTCAATGTTGTAATTTAAACACGATAGAAATTGAATTACATTTTACCCTGGAGTGTCCACTTTATGATTTACAAAGACAAACTTTTCTTTCAAATTTATACATGAAATACATTACATTAAAACTCATTAATAAAAAAGACCTATTTATATGGATTATGAATAACGAAGACACAGATTTTAACATTCAATTTAGTAAATATTTATTTTTGATATTCCATATTAGAAAAGAGTCAACTTTATCATAATTTATGATCGAGTTATCCTTCTTTGACCTGAATGACTCTCACATTGTTATTACAATTGTACGTATAAAATGTAATTAAAATACATTTGTATCTGTATGTTATTTTTCATTTATATGTTGTACTGTCTAATCAATCATCCCTAATCAGAACGATAGTTGTATGTGTGAGTGTATGCGAGTGGGAGGTGATGATGATTGGTGGTTTTTAACGTCCTACACTGGTAAATTAATACCCTCGGTCGGACGGTTGTAAGGATTAGTAATTCATGGACTCCACCATGGTGGTTTGGTCGAAGACCGGCCTTCGGGATATCTGGTCGAAAAACTCAGCAGCATATGTCCTACTAGCGGCCGGGCTGCTCCGATGTAACGTTGGCCTACTCCGGTACCCCACATGGGTACCGGGGCGTTTCCCCACTCTGACCGTCTTGGAGGTCTTACATCTGCAGAGTGCGAGTGGGAGAGAAAGGCTTTTTTATTTATACTTTTATGTGATTACATGCTTGTTATGAGCCCTATGATTAGGAAATAAAAATATCTTTATCTTTATCTTATCTTTATCTATATCCAATCAACACAATCAATGTAAAACCTGTCTTGTTTGTTTATATGTGCGATTTATATGCCCTCAATGGCCACCTTTAATTGGGCTTAATAAAGAATTTGAATTTGAATTTGAATTAACACTATATTTAATATAGCCAACCTATATGCCTCTTCTTCTGTTTTTCCGCCATTTGCAATTGTATCAGAGAGCCTAAGTTTGATTCCTACAATCATGTCCTTATTTGCTTGAACACACTTCACGCATGCGTCTACATTAACTTGGTTTAAAGAGTCTATTTCTCCACCTGGTGCTACAATTATAGGAGTGTTTTATCGTTTTAAGCAATATGTATTAATTTCGCCCGTTTGACTATACGTGTTATTTGCATTAGCAGCTTGATTAATATTTACAAATATTTTTGATACTCATTGTGCAAGCATGCATACGGAATACGTTTCAAAATTTTGCCAGGTCTTAAAATTAGTTTATTTCTGTGTACAATCTTTTATAACTACAGTGTATAAAACACATATTAAACAAGTGTTGACTGTGAGCACGCTGAAATCCAATTATCTCCCCTTAATGATATCCGAGGTCAATAAAAAACTTTCATGAACATCTACATTTAATGTACTTCTTTTATGCTACGTTTAATTAAATTTCATCAATTAAGCAGTTTAGGAGGAGTTGCGCATACAAGGAATGTGGACAGACGGACGGACACACAGACAGGCAGGGTGATTCCTATATACCCCCCGCAAACGCGGGGGGGGGGGGGTGGTATAAAAATAATAAGGCCGTATTGAGATACTTATTCATAACTGGATTATCTTGTGATTTTACCTGATCTGTATTTAGCAATATTGCCTTCTACATTTTGAATTTTAAATATCTATCTGTCTAAACATTGTAACTTTTAATTCATTTCAAAATTTATTTCTTTCGATTGTATTGCTCAATTATGTCACTTATGTAAACTTTTATAACTGTATACTAAACCCCCAAAAAACTAAACAAATAAAACTTATGAATTGAAAAACACGGAAGACGTACAAAGTTCCATTTTCTTGAGGAAGATGTTACTCCACCTGTTTACCGCCATTATCATGACGATAATAAATTAAATGCTTATATACAGTTTTTGCACATATTAGGAGGGATAACTTTGAAATGTAATACCAAACAATTGTCTGTATATAGTTATGTAAACTTCTCTTAATTAAATACTAGTAACATACTGTACATTGCTATATGCGTGTACACTTCTCTGTAGCTTCTGGCTGCTTGTGTCACTGCGCGTTTTATACGTATGCGATTATAAAGAATAGGCACACTCCCATGGCTGCTAACGTGATTAAGTTTACAAACGAATATCTTATAAAACAAATAACCTAATCATTTATACCGACTTAATAAAGTATCTGGAAAGCTGCCTAAAGTGACTCGAATAGATATTCTCGCCAGTTCGTTGTACTGTTACTCATGTTAATTTATTTTTGATCAATTTTTACTTAAATTTGTGTTTACATAATCGGAACTTTTATTACGAATGGCTATACTAGTCCCAGCGCATGGCGACCTTTAATGCATAGTACCTGAAATTTGAGTTGGATAAATTTCAGCTACACATGATTAAAAAATGTATTACCAACTTTTAAGAAGAAATCAACTGTTCGATAATTCTGACTTATGATTGGCTAATAAAAATTTCTATTGGAGGATGGCAGAAAAAGCATAGGTGACGTAATATATTAAAACGTAGTTTGTGTGTTGATCTTTTGTTTTATCATAAATGTTAAATTACACAAATTACAATGCTGAGTTTATTCTAATATGTTTGAATGTATTTACAAGTATTGTCTACAAAATATTTTCACCATCGAGGGATATCAAAATTTCTTTTGTGCACTACACGGATTATATTACGTGTGCACAACGGAAATTGTGTTATCCTCGATTGAAATCATGTATTGTATTTAATAATTAATTTCAATGTTAAGAAATAATAAGTTAAAAATTTGCGATAAAAACGTATTATAGATGATCAAAAATCGTACCCCCAGAAGCACAACCAGAAGCCGCAAGTCCATGCTGCGCGATGTGCAGGAAACATAGCACCCTAGTGCGACTTTTCTCAGCTATAAATTTTCTTAATCCTGGAAATGTAGACTCTCCTGTAAAAAAAGGAAAACAATTTAGACAAAATGCAACTTTAATTTCACGAATAAGCTAGGCATAGCCGGGCATGTTTGTGCCGCACATTGCATAGAGATGAATATCGAACAATAAAACGTCTTGAATTGGTTACAAATTCATTATTCTATTAAATAGTTATGAATTTGATAGCGTACTGCGTAAAATTCACAATCTGCTCGCGTAACAAAGGTTGCTATTTTAAAGAGCAGCCATATAAAATTCGGATATATGACATAACAGATCATAACAATTGTACACAATGATATAATATGCATAGACTTCCCCAACTTAAATTGATATAACAGTTTTTATTCGATTTTTTAAACATTCATATATACTTATATTTTAAGGTGCTCTGACCCGTCCTGTGTTCAATTATATATATTGTATAATTATCAGTCCTGTTCAATTATATATATTGTATAATTATCATAATCATTGTATCTGATTTTTTGCCCCTTGAGGGCCCTTGATTGGAAATAAAGCCATTCTATTCTATTCTATTCTATATAGATAACACGCTGAAATGGTCATACAGAAATCTTTTTTGCATAACGTTTATGTTAACTTCAATATTTTAGCAGAAGTTGTTTTTATATAATTTTAGATTCACATTTTAAATTATTTTGTAGTAGTAATGTACGTATTTCATTGGAACGGCTCCCGAAGTATAATTCCGATCGAGTTTGGTATAGGCAGGTCACCCTCATTTACTTCGGTGTAGCACGGAACAGCCAGTTTCGTACATAACTGCGTGTTTGCTGAAGGTTAATTAATCGAATATTATATTTTTGAACTGGAACCATACTGGAAGGATTCCCAGTGCTCGAGACATAGAACAGCCTGGAGCGTCCTCGGATGGCGGACAGGAAAGACCCTTTCGTCTGGTGTTGTCGGATCATAATACGGAAAAGCTGGACGCAGACGTTGTGGGCGACGTGTTTGTAGAGCACGATAAAGACCCTTTTGTATATTTAGAAAAAGAGTAGCCGCTACAAATGGCTTAATTCTCCGCCCTTACCCAATACTCCATACTTTTCCAGTTTCAGTCAAATTTTTTTGTTTACTGTGTCCGACCCTTTTTCCATTGTTTTATTAACTTTTTTCGTCCTAAATATAGCTGAAATAATGCTCACTAGACGTAAAGCAAACATCCAACATTTTCGACTGATATAACGTCACATCGAGTGTGAGTTATTCCCCTTTATATATCTCTCGGATTAATATTAATAATAATACATGTAAAGAAACTTTCTGGATTATAATGAAATTGCATTTATTAACTAGCTGAGTGAAAAACATGTGAAATTGTCCATATAATATGGTCTAGAGAACAAGCCCAATACAGAAAAAAAAACAGGGCCAATACAGAAAAAACAGGCTCAATACAGAAAAACAGGGCCAATACGGAAAAAAATGCTCAGTACAGAAAAACAGGACCGAGAAGCCGAATTAGATCGTGTATAGCTATATTGGTAAATGATAAAATGGTACTAAAATTTACTCAACTGGTTAATAAAATTGTCATTAAATGTGTGTTTTCATATTCTACATGTATTATGTCCTCGGGAAGCGGTATTGGGCCTCGAATAACTGTATTAGCCCTCGGCGTTGCTTCGGGCTATTTCAGCTATCCTCGACCCAATACAGCTTCCCTTGGACATAATACAGGTCAAATATGAAAACACCCATTTAATAACCCTATAGTACCGAGATATGTAAGCAGACTTAGATTGTGGCGACCTGAGTATGGACCCAAAAACGAGAGATGGGTGGCACGTTGACGGGCAGTAGATTTTGACAAACAGGAAATTACGATTAAAAATCACGTTATGTTGACTTGTTCTAGTGAAAAGCTTCCCCCCTCCCCCTTGATAAAAACTGGACGCCATGATATAGCTGAAAAATTTATAAAGTGGCGTTAAACATTATTGGAAACAAAATAAAATCTTTTGGAAACAATTTTGAAAAGCAGCTAATAATTTTGATAATAAATTGCTTGGGAAATGAAATCAAGTGAAGTGAAACTAGGTTGAGAATCCTCCGCCGTCCAACGTTTTTTGCCATCAGTCTAAAAAGCGTTCTACGGCAGAGGATTATCGGAATAGGTAAAACTTGTCTCTACTAATGATAATATTTTGAAATATTACTCATTTCTAAGAACTTGTAATCGGATTAAATATCTATCCCCTTAACACTTAAACTGAAATGGCCGCAAAGACGTCCAAAAGGAAAGAAGTCTGAATGAACGAAAGACACGATACCTGCACTTCCGGCGTCAACAACAGTCGTAACTCCTCTTGATAAACATCTCTCGTCTGGATTGATTCCTAGGGGTGTTGCATGTTCATAGCAATGGACATGTCCGTCAATTAAACCAGGCGTTATGATGCAGTCAGTTGCATCGAATTCAGTCACTCCATTAACTTGCAAATTACATCCAACGCTTTGGATTACGCCATTGTTCACTGCGACATCTCCAATGAGGTCAACATTGTTCGCCGGGTCTATTATTCGACCATTCCGAAGAACCAGATCAACGCGGCTCATTATTACAGAACTGTCGAATTTAAATGTAAGATTTGTATATAATAAAAGATCGTTTATCTTGAGGAGCGATAAAAACTGGTTCCTCTACATGTGTGATAAGTTACCTGTCTCAAATATGTCAACACGACAAGATATCCAAACAATCTACCGACTTTTAGGTCAAAAACGATAAGATATAGTTCATAAAGCGTCTGTTGTTTTGACATTGTGTTTTGATTTTATAAGCAAATACGCTTATACATGTACTACTAAATTTCAATGCACAATTTCTTCGTGCTCACTAGACACCTTAAACTTTATATCACGTGCTTTATATAGAATAGAAAAGAATATTTTATAAGACCAAATCAGGGTCCACAAAGGGCAAATGACAGTATAAATATAATCTGACATAAATATATAACTATTACAATGCACAAATTATTAACATACCTGATAAACAATAACAAGAGGGGGACTTGAAGTGGTCGAGTGGTTAATGTAGTAAGTCTACTATTGATCACACTTAGATTGCGGGTTTGAGTCTCGTTGCGGGCAGGGTGCACTCGTCTCTAATCATAATTAAAAAGGTTGACAGCCAGTTTTTCTACCGAAGGTCTGGGTACTCTGCGGCTTTTCTACAAATAAAAACTGAACGCCACGATTTAAAATGGAAAAATTGCTGAAAGTGGCGTTAAAACACAATTAATCAATACTGTATGATTTGTGTGTCACATCTATATCGGTATTTTCGCTGTGCTTTAATGTACCATTTAAAACACCGCAGTTGATAGAAACTAGAACATAATGGCAAAATCCGTCCTTGTTTGCTAAAGGAAATTCCAATATCATTCCGATCAAACAATACAATATCAGGTGTACACTAGCGCTATGTGACAAAGATGATGTAAAAGTTTCATTGATGAATGACATGTAGCGAATAAGAGATGGTACCCCAAGTGTAAAAGACGGACCAACGAAAGGACGGAATACCCCCCACTTTCTCGGACTATGGTTCAACCAACTAAGAAGTAACCACCATGCAAAGCCATATCATTTCCATGCGCACTTTACAATTGTTGAGCATTTAGTGCTTTTGAGAGATAATTAAATAGTTCAATATAAAAGTAAACCTGTACAAATAAATCAACACGTTCATAATGATTCATTGATGACAACCCGACATCGTATATTGATTGCTTAACAGGTTTTGGCCTCAGAGAATCGGAACTAATTTATTTCATTTGTAGTTCAATCTCGAATGATCATTTCATTCCATCTATGAGTATTCCATGCACGTGCTTCGATGTTAGGATGTTATGAATTGGCACTGCTGAAATGTCAATATCCTCCAGTTTTAGCACTACGTTATTTGGCCACACTTTATTGCACGCGCATGTGTAAAAGTGAATGCTTTGATCTCCCATACATAGTCAAATGACGATCAGTCTTCGGAGTAAATTACTCTCTGTTACTTGATGGTTTACTAAATCTATAAATATTTTTGTCATTTCATTGGTTTACGTTAGGATCGCACTAGTATGTGTTCTGAAATTTCGATATATTCTCAGGTTGAATCGGGGTTGTAATCAGTATTTTTAGGTAGTAATGTTACGTTCCACATATTGACTTCTATTTCATTCAATGCATTGGTCAATGAACAATTAAAAGGTTAGTCTCGATCACCCAGACGCATATATAATAGCGTCTGGGATCACCTTATTTTAATTTCGCTACCAATAGGTGGAGACAAACTATGCTTCTATTTTTAGGGCCCTATTTTTAAACCAGGAAAACCATGCAAACATATCTATACTTATAATATGACGTCACAGTAAGATTCACTCTTGATTATGCATAACAATAATATTTTTTTAATTAATTGATAAAGTAATATTTTATAAAAATATTCAAATGTAAACTTTGGTACAATTTGTTGTACACTTCTTGATATGAACGGAAGTAATTTTTTAGACAATAAAAATATCATCCAATCAAAAATTACGCCCAGTTTTGGGCGTAATGATAACGAGTTTAATATAGAGCTGAATCCAGACGCACATATATAATTAAGCGTCTGGTGATCGAGACTATTAAAAGGTAAACATTGTTCCAAATTCTCCCTACTCTTCAAAGCTGTTTGGATTAGGCAAAAATTATATGTTCTGTATCTTTATTTTCGTTTTGATATGATGCAAATTTAACAAAACATATTTTTACCGCTCATTTTGAACATTTGTTTAGAGAGTCAACTTTTGTTTAATTATTTTTTTTAAAAGCACGTGTGAAGTGACGACAGGCATTTAAATCTCTCAAGCACCATTGGATAATAGTTTAGCGTAAACAATGTCCTTACAAGGTACATGTACATTGTTTACCTATCCTACATATAAATTACAAAAAAAAGATACTTTAATAAATCCATAAATTTTTAATGCAGCTAAGAGACGGTTAGCTTTTTAGAAAAGCTAAACTTGTTTACAGTAGGTTCATACCAAGATGGAGGAACTTTGACATTATATACTGTCGGAAGGTCATATGCAGGTCTGTCATGGTTTCGTTGTCCATGTCGCTGCCAATTAAGTCTGGCCAAAAATTTTGACTTGGCACATATCTCGGCAGTCCAATTAAATGATCCTTTCCTATCCCCAACAGCAAATAAAACGGCTTTTTTTTTCTAGCAGCTAGTACATCTGCGTGAACGCGCCTAGTTTCGCCTAGAGTAATCATGGTATGTGTGTAAATATCACCTGGACGCATATCACCTGGGCAGCATTTTCTAGTTGCCTTTCCTGCAAAAGTTCTACATAAGCAATACGAATATGAGGTTGAAATGATTTATAAAAACCAAGTCCGAGAATCCTCTGCCGTCCAACGCTTTTTTTTTGCGTGGGACAAAAAGCGTTGGACGGCCGAGGATTCTCGGACTAATAAAAACCCTATAAAATTTATTTAAATAACACAGACATAATTTAACTTACAAAAAACAACATCTTCTCTAATGTGAATCCAGAGGCCCCATTCAAAGCACAATACATAAACAACAATTGTAACGTACATTCATAGTTAAAACTAGTAATAACTTTGTTGGGATGCCAAACCAAAATGTCTCCCAAACAAACCACTCATTGCCACTATATTCTTAAGTTTGTTGAATTGCATTACTTCAGGTCACCCTTAAAATGTTCTCAAAGTTTCATATGGATTAGACGTTGCATCCCACAGAAATTGTGCGAAAAGATTGAGGGAAAAGAAAAAACAAAGAAAAAAAGACGGGAGAAGAACAAGAAACAGGACAGAAACAATATGTCTCCCAAATCTTTGTTTGTAGACATAAATATAGGACCGGAAGAAAACAACAATAATTCCAAGAATCACGATACTGCTTTCAGCAAATCGATGAAAGTAATGACTAGCTTTAATTAATTAATTAATTAATTAAAAGATACTATTAAATAAATAAATAAATAAATAAATAAATAAATAAATAAATAAATAAATAAATACATACATACATACATACATACATACATACATACATACATACATACATACATACATACATACATACATACATACATACATACATACATACATACGTACGTACGTACGTACGTACGTACGTACGTACGTACGTACGCACGCACGCACGCACACACACACACACACACACTCACACATACATACATAACACTTTAATGTATACATATACTTACTTTTCTATACTTAAATTATATGTGCTTAAATATTAAGGATTAACTATCATTCAAGTAAAGGAGATCGGTTTAAAATTATTGACAACAGACATAAGAGTATTCATTATTATTTTTAAATTATTTTGAACATATTTGCAAACATTTCCCCTTTTCTCGACGATCGTCTGAAATGTGGTATAATAATAAATTTGATTGGATGGAATATGTATAACGATTGATTAAATCTATAAACGAAATAGTTGTTTAGTACCTCCCAAAAATCCAGGGTCAGAATATTATTCCTTCAATAAATTCTAGAATTGGAAGATAAGAAGCATGTTTCGGATGTTTGGATTAGATTGGATTTGGAATTTTGGTATTATTGATGATCGATTAGAATAGGTTGCATGGAATAGGGTATGAAGATAGACGAAACTGATAACCTTAACAGCTAGTCCTGTCAGTTTATTACTTTTTGAATTATACAAAGCAGGTCCTTGCTGAAAAAACAAAAACTGTTCACAAATATGACAGTCTGTATAATGCCATCTTCGTTGATCATCATTCCTGCAGTATAAATCGATATTCGGTAATCTACTCTAAAAAAAATGACTGACAAAAAAACTGTTCATATACCTGACTTGTTGACCTTTAGTAGAATTTAACTCCATGTTTAAGTTTTTCAAATTGTTTTTTTACCTATACGCCCCTTCTTCGTAATCGCCATTGTTTGGTATTGGATAATCGAAGTTTTATTCCGACTATCCGTCTCCGTTTGGCTCAACCTGTTTTACACATTCTTCAACATTAGACTGATTCAGTGAATCAACTTGTCCGCCAATCGCTATATAAGAAAAAAAATCAATGGCCGAGCGGTTAACACTAGAGATTGCGGTTTCGAATCTCACTGCTGGCATGGTGCGCTCGACTCCAATCAATTGACAAGGAATTGCCAGTTTTCTTAACGAATGTCTGGTTTCTTTCTACGGGAACTCCGGCTTCCTCCCCCAATATAAACTGGACGCCTTGAAACGTTGGAAATTTGCTGAAAGTGGCGTAAACAATGTTACAAAAAACTGCATTTAATCATATTTATAAAGTAAATCTTTGTACTCTCTTTGATTTCGAGCGAGTAAAATTAAAGGGTCTAAATGTATAGGTTATACATAGACTTGACCTGCAACTTTAAATATCAGTTGTGAATCTAAATAACTAAAATAAGTGAAAGAGGCATTCAAGCAGGTGACAATGTAGGAAAGAACTTTTTGTTGAAGATTTTTTAAAGACACATTCGACTGTATATGCGAAAAAAATTGTACAATACATTAACAAACTAGTGTGTAATGATTTGATGCGGTCCTGAATGCATGACAACTATATCCTAAAAAGCTTTGATGTATTGCCGTGTGTGTTCATATCTATGGCTATTAAAAAGATATATGATTAAAGGCATTCAAACAGGAAACCCATCGTCAGCAAAAAAATCTATAAATAATGTGCATAATGGGTTGCATCTCCGTTGATACATTGCCGGTAGATTTTTATCAAGTTCTTCACGCAACCCCCGCAAGAATCTTCGTTGTTTAATGAACTTTATTTGTTGTTTGCAATGTAAAAATGTTGAAAACATTTTAAATAATTGGCTGACGAAATTGTCTTCGAAATTTCTATAGCGACAATTGATCGAGTCTCTGCAAAAAGTGTTGAATATCGGTAACTTGTGCTTGGTTAGCAACTATTCATGCAATCAATCGTGGGTTATAGACAATAGCATTATGTATCGGACTAAATACAAAATAAACCAAACAAACAACAACAAAACAAAATAACCATAAGACGCGAATTAGGATGCAGTAAATCCATGCAATATGGAGAAAACACAAGACTCTTGTATGACTCTTCTATGAACTTTCTTAGTCCATTAAATGTTGACTCCCCTAAAACATATATATTTACATTATATCACTTACCGCTGCAAAGAAAACAAAGCATATGATCAGTGATATTTCAGCAGAAGGGTTACACAGATATTCTAATCAACAAGTTTAGACCGTGGTTTTATTTCTTATACATTGGCGAATATATATGCGGTTCTGGGCCCACCTCTCTATATCTGAGAAGGATACAAAATCTAGAGGCAATGGAAAAAATAAACCAAAATGTAAATATCTTAAAATATCCTGGATCCGCGTCTGTTATGTTTTCAATGAAAGGTCTTACTGAGATTGAGAAAGATTCTCGACATAACAAGTGCCTCAGTCTTATTTATCAGTTGTTAGCTATTTTATTTTAGTAAATGCCAAGAACTTATAAATTATGTCACATACGTCAACAGTCGGCTGTCGCCAGGCCTTACTATAACTATAATTTGTTTTCAAATAGTATTAACAGAACTTTTGTAAAGAAGCATGAACGCGAACCGACATTAATAAACGACAATACACGTGAATCTGCGAGATTTTATTTCTTACGTCTGTTTTTTAGTTCCATAATCATTGTCTTTCTATATTATACAAAATTATAACAATATGTTAAAGTTTGTAGTTTTCTTGCAAGAGTTCAATTTTTTTTTATGAATGGTCATGAATGTATGGTATAATAGTAATATGGGAGACAACTCGTGACGACTTAGACTATTACTAATTTTGTAAATTTTTATTGGGCATTAAAAAAGTCGGCTTCTAAAACTGGAGCAAGGGCCGAACTTGGTAGACTTACAATAGAACATTTTATTGTATCACAATCGCCAATCTATTTAGCAAGGCTGCATACCGAGAACATAAATCCCATTTTAAAAGAACCTATTATGCTGTCAAAATATCTTGACAAAATAGGTACATATTCATGGTATACGTATATCAAAAGTATATATTATGATACTGAATTATATGATAAGATAGAAAATTGCAATAATATGAATGAAGTTTACTTTATTCAACCTCTGATCCAGAGATTGGTTGAAGAAAAATATAAAAATACTATAGTAGTTATGACGAAACAAATAAGTCATTTTTATACAAAAATCTTAAACTTAGTCTCGATCAAGAATTTTACTTATCAAGTCATGATTTGTCTATAAGAAGGTGCTTCGTTTAAGCGATCATCATCTAGAAATAGAGAGGGGTCGATACTTCAAAACACCTAGTTATGATCGTCTATGTAAAACTTGCAACGTCATTGGAAATGAAGAACATTTCCTCTAAACATTGTAATTTACACAAACACAAAAGATTGACATGTGAAACAAACTGGCTCCTTTTTAAAACAGTCATTTGAACTGAGGGCAAAAGAGGATTAACTTTCATATTGTTCTTTTCTTTGATCGGTATTATGTATTTGTTTTTTTGTTTTTTTTTTTTTGGTTTTTTTTTGTGTGGGTATTTGGGGGGTTTTTTTTTTGTCACAAACATATGTTTATATGACAATAAAGATATATTATTACCGAAGTGTCGTCGGTGAAAAACTAATTTCTCCCATATCAGGAGGTTATTGTAACAATAGCAGGCGTTACATTCAAAATTTGATAAAGGTTCTTTATATTTCATGTGAAACACACTATTTTATTAAATTTGAACCCTTAATTTGGAAAAAAATGGGGTTTTATTTTATGTTTAGCATAAACAAATTGTTCCAGTAAATACTCAGTGAAATCGAAAATAGCCAGAATGAGAAAAAAGTCGGTTTGACGGCAGGTGGCTGATAACGAAGTATAGCTGTTGATTGGGTCTCCGTTCGTCATTTGGATTTATTGGAAATCAAAGAACTATATAATACTTTTTGTGATGAAAATGTAAAAATAGTTCAAAAATGAATATAACATGTCATCGGATGATTCATATGTTAATGTTCACTTATGTTGCATTAGTCAGCTGTTAAATACCCTTTACAGTCTATTTATAGTCATTAAACAACTGAAAATGTCATTCAATAACTTGTATTTCATCTTATTTATGTGAGAGAAATCTAACAAGTTTTACTATAATATTATGTTGACACCTAGTGTTAGAGGCCTCAATTATTCTGTCAAACTTCAAGCCAGAACTTCCCGCGTAAACTAATGTTGTAACACCTCTGGATAAGGATTAATTCCGAGTAGAATAGCATATTCATAACAATGTACATGACAATCGATGAGACCAGGCGTTACCAAGCAACCTGTTGCATTGAATTCCGTTATTACCTCAACTTTTAAATCAATTCCTACTGTTTGTATAATACCATCGATAACGACAATGTCTATTTTTGCTGGATCAATAATTCTTCCTTTTCTGATCACTAGATCTGCGCGTGTCATTGTTATTCAATTGATTCGCTAACTTACTGGCAGTATGTGTGTCGAGAAACTAATGGAAAATCGACTGAGGCTATCAGTGACATTCATGTGTTTTATTAGCTACACATAATATTGTCCAGAGTAAATACTCTTTCCAATTTTTACTCTAACAAAGAACTAGTTTCTTTCCTATATGTCGTTTCGACCTTCGATTGTTCATTAGATCAACAACCATATTGCAACCAAACATACCGGATATGATATAAACTTTGTCTCGTGTCAACATGAGAACATACAGAATGCGTCGTATTTGCTCGCAAGTACCTGCCATTTGTTTAGGTTATGGCAAATTGTGTTGTGAACCCTTTTAAGCATTCAATTGATCGTTGGACGTCCAGACTAATTGGCCGAGTGGTTAAGGTAGTTAGTCACCTGCTATTGATCACGTGAGCTGACAACACCAAGTTTGCGGGTTTAGTCTCACTAGGGCAGGGTAGGCTACAATAACGTAGCTCTTTTTATATTGGCGGACCAAGATAAAAAAAAAGGATCTATATTATTCTAGCTAAGGGCAGGGTGTACTCGACTCAAAGTTTTTGTGCAGGGGGCGATTTTGACCGGATACTCCGGGTTTCTCCCCCATAAAACCTCGACGCCATGATATAACGGCAAAACTGATGACACTGGTGTAAAACATCAATTTAAACAAACAATAATCGATCGATTGGGTTCAAAAGGCTGATATCTAATGAAAATGATAAAAATCCGTACAAACGACCCCAAATTAATAAATCGTTATCACACCTTATAACACACACGTTAGGTAAACAACGAGATTTCTTCGCCAGTGTTAAACAAGTTTGCCGTTTAGATACGTATTTACACATGCCAACCAGCCTGTATCTATTTTAGCTATAACAAGCAAGCATCAACACAGCTGAAAAAAATATTTGTTTACATGGATTAGTGTGGCAAGCTTAATTGCATACATGTATGACATTTTTGCATCGCTTCGTCCCTTATCTTTCCAAGGTGTGGTATAAAAGTTTTCCATCTACGTCTTAACCATTGGAAATCAGACGTACACTAAGAACGATTTTAGCATGACACTTTTACGATTTTAACTAAATTTTTTGTTGGGAGGGGGAGGAGAAATTAAACAGTTGTTATATGGATACAATAATCAGATGTAGCCCAAACTGAAAAGACATAATTAACCAACGTCATGTGATCTTCATATGCGTTTTATCAATATATTGAATACAATATCACCATACCATGAATTTAACAATTCGACAAACCCAAACATCATAATACATGCATTATTGTTTTTGTTTCGATAACAAAAGCGCAACGAATATCGACGTTTATTACAGAACAGAGAATCGTTAAATTGGTTCGTTTACTGTGTTACCGCAAGACCACATGATCAATAAATGTTCGTTTCATATGTCACCCGTGATTATCCCGATCGATCGTGGTGTGCTTGTTTGCTTTACTTATACATACGAATCTACACTTTATTGTTTAACACGTCGACGACAAACTGTGCTGTTTGGTCGAAAAAGGTTATCACTGTTGAGTACGTGAAGTTAAATGGCAACGTGGAAATGTTTTCTGTTTCAATGAATGTTATTTAATATCGTAATTGCAGTATTATTGTCATTAAAGTATTACTGTGTGTTTAGCAGCGTAACGAATTGTATTTTTAATATAGATTTTACCCATTATTAAAAAAACAAAGCCATTTTGAAAAACAATATTTACTATGATAGTATCATACGTGTAGTATTAACTTCCTCTCGGTCGGATTTCGAATAGTTCGCCTGAACGTAAATAGGTGAATTGTTATTATGGTTCTTGCTGTCTGCTACGTTAGATGAAAAGTTATTCTGGTTGTCAGCAGGGTCAAAGTATGTCCGATGTACTGCTGTTTTTGTTTTCTCCAGTGTTAATGCTGGCTGTATGTATAGGTGAACTGTTGCTCTTATTGTCTGCATATAGTCAGGTAAACTGTTCTTCTGGTTGTCTGCATAAACAGATGTACTGTTGTTCTGGTTGTCTGTATATAGACAGGTGAATTGTTGTTCTCGTTGTCTGTACAGACAGGTGAACTGTTCTTCTGGTTGTCTGTACAGACAGGTGAACTGTTCTTCTGGTTGTCTGTACAGACAGGTAAACTGTTCTTCTGGTTGTCTGTGTGGACAGGTGAATTGTTGTTCTGGTTGTCTGAATAGACAGGTCAAATGTTGTTCTGGTTGTCCGTATAGACAGGTAAACTGTTCTTCTTGTTGTCTGCATAGACAGGTAAACTGTTCTTATGGTACTGTTGATCTTATTGTCTGCATATAGTCAGGTTAACTGTTGTTTTGGTTTTCTGTATAGATATATTAACTGTTGTTCCGGTTGTCTGTATATACAAGCTATCTGTTGTCTTGGTATTCAGTATAGACAGGTGAACTGTTGTTTGGTTTGTTGTATAGACAGATGAACTGTATTCTAGTTTTCTGTATCTTCCTTTTTATGTCCGTCCACATTATTGTAGCTAGTTTCTCTGTGTGGACAGGTGAACTGTTGATCTGGTTGTCTGTATAGTGATGTTAACTGTTGTTCTGGCTGTCTTTTAAGACAAGTAAACTGTTGCTGTCATTGTCTGTATCGACATGTGAACTGTTGCTCTGGTTGTCAGTATAGATGACCTGTTGTTCTGGTTGCCTGTAAAGACAGGTAAACTGCTGTTCTCGTTGGCTGCATAGGCAGGTGAACTGCTGTTCTGGATTCCTGTATAGACAGTGAACTGTTGGTAGTCTGTATAGGTGAACTGTTTTGGTTGTTTATATACAGTTAACCTGTTGCTGTGATTGTCTGTATATACAGGTGAACTGTTGATCTTGTTGTCAGAATAGGTAAACTCTTATTCTGGTTGTCTGCATAGACAGGTAAAATTTTGCTCTAGTTGTGGGTATGTTCAGGTTAAAGGTTGTTTTGCTTAAACTGTTGATCTGGTTGTCTGTATATACATGTAAACTGTTGTTCTGGTTGCTGTATAGCTCCCTTGTGTAAAGTCAGGCGAACTGTTGCTATGATTATCTGTATATGCGAACTGATGTGGTTTTCAATATAGTGAATTAATTGTTGTTCTGGCTGTTTGTATAGACAGAAGAACTGTTGTTCTGGTTGTCTCTATACGGTATGTGAACTGTTTCTCTGGTTGTCTGTATAGACATATGAACTATTGTTCTGGTTGTCTGTATAGACAGGTGAACCGTATTTTGCTTACCTGTATAGACAGGTAAGCTGTTGTTCTAGTTGTCTGTACAGATATGCAAACTGTTGTTCTGGTTGTCTGTATAGACAGGTGAAATTTTGATCTAGTTGTGGGTATGATCAGGTCAACGGTTGTTTTGCTTAAACTGTTGTTCTGGTTGTCTGTATAGGCAGGTAAGTTGTTGTTCTGGTTGTCTGTAAAGACAGATGAACTGTTGTTCTGGTTGTCTGTATAGACAGATGAAATTTTGATCTAGTTGTGGGTATGATCAGGTCAACGGTTGTTTTGCTTAAACTGTTGTTCTGGTTGTCTGTATAGGCAGGTAAGTTGTTGTTCTGTTTGTCTGTAAAGACAGATTAAATGTTGTTGTGGTTGTCTGTTTAGACAGGTGAACTGTTGTTCTGGTTGTCTGTATAGACATATGATCTATTGTTCTGGTTGTCTGTATAGAAAGGTGAACTGTTGTTATGGCTGTCTGTATAGACAGGTAAACTGTTGTTCTGGTTGTCTGTCTGTATAGACAAGTGAACTGTTGTTCTGGTTGCCTGTATAGACATGAACTGTTGTTCAGTCTGTCTGTAAAGACAGGTGAACTGTTGTTCTGGTTGTCTGTATAGACAAGTGAACTGTTGTTCTGGTTGTCTGTATAGACAGATAAGCTGTTGTTCTGGTTCTGTGTATAGACAGGTGAACTGTTGTTTTGGTTGTAAGTCTGTATTGACAGGTGAACTGTTGTTCTGGTTGTCTGCCTGTATAGACAGGTGAACTGTTGTTCTGGTTGTCTGTATAGACATATGAACTGTTGTTCTGGTTGTCTGTATAGACAGGGGAACTGTTGTTCTGGTTGTCTGTCTATATAGACAAGTGAACTGTTGTTCTGGTTGCCTGTATAGACAGGTTAACAGTTGTTCTGGTTGTCTGTACAGACAGGTGAACTGTTGTTCTGGTTGTCTGTCTGTATAGAGAGGTGAACTGTTGTTCTGGTTGTCTATATAGACAGATAAACTGTTGTTTTGGTTGTCTGTCAGTATAGACATGTGAACTGTTGTTCTAGTTGTCTGTATAGACATATGAAATGTTGTTTTGGTTGTCTGTACAGACAGGTGAACTGTTGTTCTGGTTGTCTGTCTGTATAGACAGATGAACTGTTTTTCTTATTGTCTGTATAGACAGGTAAATTGTTGTTCTGGTTGTCTGTCTTCTTCATAGACAGGTGAACTGTTGTTCTGGTTGTCTGTCTGTATAGACAGGTTAGCTATTGTTCTGGTTGTCTGTATAGACATATGAACTGTTGTTCTGGTTGTCTGTATATATGAACTGTTGCTCTGGTTGTCTGTATAGACATGTGAACTATTGTTATGGTTGTCTTTAAAGTCAGGTGAACCTTATTTTGCTTACCTGTATAGACAGCGAAGCTGTTGTTCTAGTTGTCTGTACAGATAGATAATTTGTTGTCATGGTTGTCTGTATAGACAGGTGAAATTTTGCTCTTGTTGTGGGTATGTTCAAGTTAACGGTTGTTTTCCTTAAGCTGTTGTTCTGGTTGTCTGTATAGACAGGTGAACTGTTGGTGATTGTCTGTATAGACAGGTAAACTGTTGTTCTGGTTGTCTGTATAGACAGGTGAACTGTTGTTCTGGTTGTCTGTATAGACAGGTGAACTGTTGTTCTGATTGTCTGTATAGACAGATAAGCTGTTGTTCTGGTTGTGTGTATAGACAGATAAGCTGTTGTTCTGATTGTCTGTATAGACAGATAAGCTGTTGTTCTAGTTGTCTGTATAGACAGGTGAACTGTTGTTTTGGTTGTCTATATAGACAGATAAACTGTTGTTTTGGTTGTATGACTGTATAGACAGGTGAACTGTTGTTCTGGTTGTTTGTATAGACATATGAACTATTGTTCTGGTTGTCTGTATAGACAGGGGAACTTTTGTTCTGGTTGTCTGTCTATATAGACAAGTGAACTGTTGTTCTGGTTGCCTGTATAGACATGAACAATTGTTCAGTCTGTCTGTAAAGACAGGTGAACTGTTGTTCTGGTTGTCTGTATAGACAGATAAACTGTTTTTCTTATTGTCTGTATAGACAGGTAAATTGTTGTTCTGGTTGTCTGTCTTCTTCATAGACAGGTGAACTGTTGTTCTGGTTGTCTGTCTGTATAGACAGGTTAACTATTTTTCTGGTTGTCTGTATAGACATATGAACTGTTGTTCTGGT
Organism: Limnoperna fortunei; assembly: GCA_944474755.1. Taxonomy (NCBI): domain Eukaryota; kingdom Metazoa; phylum Mollusca; class Bivalvia; order Mytilida; family Modiolidae; genus Limnoperna; species Limnoperna fortunei. The sequence goes on from OX104122.1 coordinate 24,934,467, forward strand.
TGTCTGTATATATGAACGGTTGCTCTGGTTGTCTGTATAGACATGTGAACTATTGTTATGGTTGTCTTTAAAGTCAGGTGAACCTTACTTTGCTTACCTGTATAGACAGCGAAGCTGTTGTTCTAGTTGTCTGTACAGATAGATAATTTGTTGTCATTGTTGTCTGTATAGACAGGTGAAATTTTGCTCTTGTTGTGGGTATGTTCAAGTTAACGGTTGTTTTGCTTAAGCTGTTGTTCTGGTTGTCTGTATAGACAGGTGAACTGTTGGTGATTGTCTGTATAGACAGGTGAACTGTTGTTCTGGTTGTCTGTATAGACAGGTGAACTGTTGTTCTGATTGTCTGTATAGACAGATAAGCTGTTGTTCTGGTTGTGTGTATAGACAGATAAGCTGTTGTTCTGATTGTCTGTATATACAGATAAGCTGTTGTTCTGGTTGTCTGTATAGACAGGTGAACTGTTGCTCTGATTGTCTGTATAGACAGATAAGCTGTTGTTCTGGTTGTCTGTATAGACAGGTGCACTGTTGTTCTGGTTGTCTGTATAGACAGATAAGCTGTTGTTCTGGTTGTTTGTAAAGACTGGTTAATTGTTGTTCTGATTGTCTGTATGGACTTATGAACTGTTGTTCTGGTTGTCTGTATAGATAGGTAACTGTTGTTCTGGTTGTCTGTATAGAAAGGCGAACTGTTGTTATGGCTGTCTGTATAGACAAGTAAACTGTTGTTCTGGTTTTCTGTCTGTATAGACATCTGAACTGTTGTTCTGGTTGTCTGTATAGACAGGTTAACTGTTGTTTTGATTGTCTGTATAGACTTGTGAACTGTTGTTCTGATTGTCTGTATAGACAGATAAGCTGTTGTTCTGATTGTCTGTATAGACAGGTAAACTGTTGTTCTGGTTGTCTGTATAGACAGGTGAACTGTTGTTCTGGTTGTCTGTATAGACAGGTGGACTGTTGTTCTGATTGTCTGTATAGACAGATAAGCTGTTGTTCTGGTTGTCTGTATATACAGATAAGCTGTTGTTCTGGTTGTCTGTATAGACAGGTGGACTGTTGTTCTGATTGTCTGTATAGACAGATGAACTGTTGTTCTGATTGTTTGTATGGACTTATGATCTGTTGTTATGGTTGTCTTTATAGACAAGTAACTGTTGTTCTGGTTGTCTGTATAGAAAGGTGAACTGTTGTTATGGCTGTCTGTATAGACAGGTAAACTGTTGTTCTGGTTGTCTTTCTATACAGACAAGTGAACTGTTGTTCTGGTTGTCTGTACCGACAGGTGAACTGTTGTTCTGGTTGTCTGTCTGTATAGAGAGGTGAACTGTTGTTCTGGTTGTCTATATAGACAGGAAGACTGTTGTTTTGGTTGTATGTCTGTATAGACAGGTGAACTGTTGTTCCGGTTGTCTGTCTGTATAGACAGGTGAACTGTTGTTCTGGTTGTCTGTCTTCATAGACAGGTGAACTGTTGTTCTGGTTGTCTGTATAGACATATGAACTGTTGTTCTGTTTGTCTGTCTAGACAGATATCTGTTGTTCTGGTTGTCTGTATAGACAGGTGAACTGTTGTTCTGGCTGTCTGTATAGACAGGTAAACTGTTCTGGTTGTCTGTACAGACAGGTAAACTGTTATTTTGGTTGTCTATTTAGACATGTGAACTGTTAATCTGATTGTCTGTATAGTATGATTGTATGTTGTTATTCTAGTTTCATGCAAAGCTAGTTTAGTTTTTATTTTAGTTCGAGTGAAATTTGTATACGGAAGTGAAATGATATTTTGGCTGTATGAATACTAGGATAAAATGCCTCTGTTGTTTTATTAATGTTCATGTGAACTGTGTTTGTTTTGAACTGTAAAGCAATGTGCAGTTCTATTGCTATTGTTGCTGTCTAATCATGTGACTTCGTATTCTGGTTTCCTGTATAATCATGTGACCTGTTATCCTGGTTGTCTGTGTAGTCAGGTGAATTGACGTTGTGGTCGTCTCCACGGACATGTGACCTGTTAGTCTAGTTGTCTGGTTGTGAATAGTCAGGTGAAATGCTTAGCGGTTTTCTGCATTCCACGTTGAAATATGATTGTGGTGATCTGTATGAAGACTCATTAGTAGAATTGCTATCTAGTGGTCGATTGTATATTTAATGGAATGATATTGTGGATATCTGGATAGACAGGTGACTGGCTCGTGTGGATGTCTAGATAGTCGTGTAAAATTGTGTAATGGTTGTAACCAACTATTAAATATTTTAAACTAGGTTAACTGCACTGCCTATAGTCACACCAAATCTCTTGTAAAGTCCAAAACCTTTACCATGATGAGAAAGGAAATGGAGCATAACCGGTAGCGTATGGAACTAACACTGCAAATTAGCAGAAAATAAAACCACAAACTTGCCCCTACAGATCATCATGCTTGTTTTGAGTGATGTATTTTTAAGTTCCATAAACTCTAACTTTTATCAACTATCTTTCCAGTTGCTAACACCGGAGTTTGCTCCCATTATCAGGGACTTACATACTTATTGTATATGTCGCTTCTGGTTAATTCTATTTCGCATTAGGATACTGCTATACCACGGCATCATATCCGTTTCCATATCACTTCTTCTGATATATATATAATTGTCTATTTATATATGCCCAACATCTGATTGTATATTGTGTATGTAAATGACAAGTTCAACCAAAAAGTAACACTAGGCCAGTGAAACTCCGTTTTTTAGCGGACGGATCTGGTCTAGAGGTTACACCTCTGTCTGTACATGCTAGGCGCAGTAGCCATAGATGTTATAAACTGACACGAGTTCGATTCCCGAGGTGGGACGGCTCAAAAATCAAATCTGTGTGCACAGATGATTTTCAGAGTCGAAATTACAACGACATTGTTTGGTTAATTCATTAGACACTTATATATATATATATATATATATATATATATCAAGTCACAACGTTTAACAAATTTGTTAGAAACCATTACTATAGCAGCAATCTGTCTTTGTAATAGTACTATCTTTCTTTGTCTCTCTTTGTATTCGCAAGTCAGACAAAAAATCTGCTATCTGTTCGCACAAACGTATATGGGGTGATGGATGCCACAATAACTGTAAACGGCCCCATATAGGGGAATTAGAAATATTTCAGAATGTCATCCATTTAGTTGAATGTATATATGTACATATGGTCTAAAACGGCTTTTATGTCTCTGTTACATCATTGTCGCCTCTTTGAACCTGATTAATCTTACCTAAATATCTTAAGGGCCAAATGTATGTAATTAAAAATATATAAACTTGACTTCACTCTTTCGACACGAAATAAATACGTTTTGAGACGTTCCCTTGTTTGTTGTGTATTGACATAATTTATGGGTATTGTACATATGCGTAACATTCAAGTTGATCTTCTTTGTTGATTGGAAACGAACGTTCAGTGATTTACAACAGAATGAGATTAAACCTTTACTTGATATAATCTGAACTTTTCTCGGTAAAAGACTAGAAAACAGAACAAATTTTTTAATTGTTTTTTTTATATTGCTAAATTAATGTGTTAATATTTATAACCACGTCATTCGTACAACACAGACTTGTGGTTTCCAGGAAGTTATGTATAAGAAAGGTCAATTATTGTACAAATAAATGCTTTTGTGGATATGTGTTTTAAAATGTACTACGCAGAAGTACTAAGTATGATATATATTTTGTCAGATGAGTTGAATGTACACAATATTAAGGCTATCAGTTAGGTCATCGAAGAATTTGTGGAACAAAAAAAGCTTGAAGGTCCGATAACCATGATAAAACGTTTCTGCGAAACAAAGGATGCACATAAAATAGACAATATGCGAATGTCGTGTATTTATAGCCTTTTCACGTACACTGAATGCGTATGCGTATAAATGGAGACCAATATATTCGCTTTTTTGTCTTTATAATAGTAGCTATTTTGACATTCATCATTCCCCACAGTGTACAAATATTAAAATGTCGTCCAGACAGAGTATAAGAGGACCAAAGAGGAAAAATATGTTTGTAACAGATAATCAGCAATGACAGATTTTACACATTTTCATATTTGAGAGTTAAAAGATTCCCTTAATAAAATTGATAATGACTTGTGTACACGTGTATTTAAGTTATCAACCGACACATTATGTCTGGATCCATCACTGTAACATTTAAGACTATCTATTCTATCTACACGTATTTTCCATACAAAATTTTTATAGCTAGAATACACACAACGGGAGATACACAATATGGCGAACTTTAAAAAAATATGTGTATCAGTATACAATATCAATAATGCGTTGGTCCGTTTAGATAAACAGTTAAATATAAATTTAATTAATGTTGTTGATAACGACTTGTAATCACACGTTAAAACATGTCACCAAAATTCAATCCGATTAACATAAATAGCTTTCTGAATGCATTGTTTTGAGAAAGCCCCAAGCTGTGTGCTAATTATGAATCATGTGACTATTCTTTCGGTCGAAGGTCACGTGTTATCGTGACGTCAACGAGGCCATGAATTTTTTACTACACAAGCATACAGAGGGAATATTGACTATGAACTGTGTAATGCAATGTGATTTAACGATGCTTTTGCATTTTATTTAACGTAATGTAGCATATTCAAGAAATGGTTCGAGAAACCAGATATCTCTTAGTTGGGAATTTACCCGAAAATGTGACGGAGGATGAGATATCGGAATATTTCAAAAGGTGAGTTTTGCCTGGGTTCGAAGCACGTTGATAAAATGAGGTCAAATTTGTGGGCGCGATGAGAACTTAGACCACTTAACGGATATATTATACTCAGACGGGAAATGTATAGAAATAAGTGCTGATTATCATGTATTCATAGTTTTCGTGAAATCTGGAATATTATATTATAATTAAATATGTTGTGGATTATAGTATAGTTTCGTCTGTTTACCCAACCATCACGACGTTCGTCCTACTCCAAGCCACGTTCGTCGATCCTACACGAATGCCTGTATTCTAATTTCACCTTCGTTTGATATTGTGGATTATATTAATGTAGCTTTTCACCATTGGATTTTATTATTAATATTAGTTATTAATATTTTGTTTAGTGTGTGTTTGTGTAGTATTTGTGTCCGTTTCACGCGATTGTTTTGAATTTTACTTTAGCCAGATGTTATGAAAGAATGAGCGAATTGCAAATTTCATAGATATATTCGTAGCCAAATAAGAAACATCAGTTGTCTATTGCCATTTTTATAAATATTATTTTCTTGCAGATCTCTTAATATAAATGGAAGAAAAGTAGTCGATTTTCTGTGTAGGGTTATTTTGGGTGGTAAGTTAGGGGCGACAAAGGAGTTAACTTATTTTTACTGTTGGGGGACAATATGTTAATGTGTGGTTTTGTTGTTATATACGACATGGTATTTGTACTTGTTGTTGTACTTAACTCAATTTTTTCATTCGAAAGGTTTGTTCAAACAAGGGTCTTCAATTATTAATTAAATACAATAAATTATGTACATGATTATTATTGAAATCATTCCAAGCTTCTTATATATTGTTCGAGCAGGATTCCTGCATGTTTTCTCTTCTTTGCATGTTTTATAAGTTTCCAATGTATTCAATTGATCGTGACATTCTTTTGAATTTGCAAAAAACGCCCACTCAAAAAGTAAGGTTTTCCAGATACATGTTTTCCTTTCTGAATTCCAAGCCTGAATTTACAGGACTGACAAATTGTTAAAGTTTGTTGTCCCTGTATAAAACTGTGATGTCTGTATACATAATTATTTTAATTTTAATTTCTCCCAGGAATGTCAACCCCAGTTTTATAACACATGTCAACTGTTTCCAAAAAAGTTTTATTAATGAGCCCAATTGTGTATGTAAACTCCTGTAAATCGTGCACCACTGGCAATTCAGAAGTGGAAAAAATATATTGAATCCATCATATAGGTAACCCCATCCCAATTATAGATCTGCAGTTGAAATTTGGTTAAACTGTACTGTATGCATAGAACATGAAGAATTAGCATAATAATATTTAATAGACAAAACATAAAAAAATTAAAAAAATGTTCAGTATTCCCCGATGTTTTAACCGGGTAGGGGGGGGGACAAAAACATGCACTAAACAATATACATATTTCCATGCAGCAAATTAAAAACAAAAAAAGGAACATTCAAAAACTGCATATAACCAGATTCTTTTATCCTCTGCCAGACTGCACTATTTAGTTTAAAAAAATTATTATCGATACATAATCTATATTGTTTCATTAACTGTTGCAATTCTCAGTAAAACCTGTCTATACAGAAGCTTGAATAAATTAAAACCCTGTATTTATTCAACAAATTTTTGTCAGTATATTTTAGTGCATGTACATGTACACTTACAGTAAACATGATGGCCTCTGGGAACTATATATGTACTAGTAGCTACATGTAACTGAGTTTTCCGTCTATAAAATGAAGTATTATTGTTATATCTGTAAGTGTCACTACAGTAAATTTAAAGGTTGTCATGTTTTTACTTAGTAGGTGGATTTTTTTATTTTGTCCTTAATAACATTCCTCCATGAATGGAAAATTTGAAAAATTTACATTGAAATGGGGCTCTGAAAAAGAATGCAAAAAAGGAAGAAAAAATATGGACTATTTTTGGTAGTTCATTGATGTATGAATGATGTTGATTTCACTCACAAACTTTGTAGTGGGAGAATCAAACCTGTGGTATGTACAGAATAAAGTGTGACAACAGGGGTAATGTTGACTCTAAACAAATATTTAATTCCAAACAATACAATTGGGTCTATGGAATGCTGGTCTAGCTACTTAACTGCTCCGATTATTTAGTTGAGTTTTTCCAGTTTTTGAATTATTTATGTTGTCAATTCATTGACCTAGCTATGTTCCCATCATCGCTGATGTTCATTTGTTTTTTTTTCCCCAAATTTATAACTAGGAGAACACTATCAATTATAAGTTTATGTGCATTTCAATTTTCAGATAATAAAAGTGAACACCTGAATTGTTTCCATATTGCTGTAACATGAGCAGAAAATGAAAGAAAATTAGAATATCAGAAAAAAAACTTAAAATAAAAAAAGTGGTGTATATATAATCATTCATTTTTCTCCTACCCACGCTTTGTGCCATGTATTTACTGTCAGTATGTCTGTTTGCAACTAAGGGTTTCCAATAATGTGCAACATAAGAGACAAATGATTCCATTTTTTTCTCTTTCAATGGCAGCCATGTTTAAATCAGTTAATTGGGAAAAAGTGTTGTTTGGATGGTTGAAACAGGATTGTGATTCACAAATTCATGATAATAAAACATGTTCTGATTCAAAGAAACACACTCCAGATTGTGCAATCTTGGATTTTGCTCTAGTAAGCATGTCAATACACATCCCATGAGTAGCTTGTTGTATGTTTATGGTTTACCATACTGTGAATTAATTTCACTTCTATGAATAAAATTTTTGTTGTTTGAGAAGTTTCTATTTGAGGATACGTAAAATAATCTAAAGTTATTGTCTTTTATCAATATTTAAATGAACAAACAGATAATACACAAATAAAACAAAAATTCAACAAAATAACAAAAATTATGTCCTGAGACTCCCTTCCTTAGTTCCAAAGACTGTTTTATGCTAAGAATTTGTCGAAAATTTGTGGGGTTCAGTATTTTTATTAAACATTTCAGGTCAGGATTTTGGGCAAAACCATTGAAATGTGCTAATAAAGGACTAGCTACAATAATGTAGCTCCTTTTTTTTTTATGGACGGAGCTACAAAGAGGTCCCGTTACTCGTAATGGAGCAGCCCGGGAGTGATTCACACCCGGGGGTTTTATGCATTTTATAAGCAATTTAACTGTTTCCCTGGTTTACTACATACTTTTTTTATGTATTTGCAGTTTAACTGATATTTCCACAACACCGTATTCGTTAGTTTTATCACTTTATTCGTAATCATGGCATTGTTGACAACATATGAATTCCGGAAGTGCATAATTTCGAAAATATTGGAATCGATTTGGTAAAAAATGAAATTCCGGATGATTTCAGCTGCATTCATTTGCATCATAATTATGTCCCCTTATTACAAATTTTACCGATACAATTCCGAAATTCTACACTCCACAATTTTAATTATGTCAACAATGGCACGATTACGAAAAAGTGTAAAAATTATTTAATTAGACATTGTAGACATATCAGATGAACGGCGGAGGAAAGAAAACATATTTATTTAATAAAGACAAAGGTTAAATAGCGGAAAATATGTGTAAATCCCAAAAGTGTTTTTGCTCCATTACGAGCTCCGTCTTTGTAGCTCCGTCCATAATAAAAAAAAGGAGCTACATTATTGTAGCTAATAAAGGACCTCTGTACTTTTTATTTTCATCACAGTGTAAAAAGAAACGAGCTTCATCTTCAAAATATCATAGTTTTGTCTGCAGAAAATTGTGGTTCTAGTACCCATTGTTGAGTAATGAAAACTTTGGTTAGGCTGTCCCCACAAATAGTGTAAATATGAAATCACACAAGAATTTTATTTATGATGTTTTGGAGTCTTGAAACTTTTTGTGTTAAAAATCACATGCCATCCTAACAATTTTAGTGCAGTTTATAGATTTGTAAGTGGTCTAGATACATGAACAATTCAGTTCCTCAAATTAAAATAAAATAAATCTTGTAGAGGAAGTACACTCTTGTACATGTACATGTAGGTACATGTACATGTAATTTTAAATTTACATGTAAATATATAACTACATTTAAAGTTAAATGGATTGTAGCACAGTCTAAAAATATACTGTTAAATTTTTTCTAAATTATGTTCATAAAGTAGAGAGTGGTTAATTTGACTTGAAATTTTTCATTAAAAACCCCCCCAAAAAAATAAAATTAGCAGCTGGAAAATTTGCATGTACATCATCGTACAGGGACTGTGTATTCTTGGGACTTCTCTGGACGAATTTCACTTTGTAGTATAATAACTAACATGGAATATTAATGTTGTTCATTTTAGTTGTGGTCCTTTAATAAGCCAACAGAGTGTTGTAACCTAGTATGATATTGACTTGTTTGATTTTAAATATTTTTCTGTTCTTTTGTGTTTACTTGTTATTTTGCAATACACTACGTTATTGTTTGCAGACGAGTTTACGTAGAATTTTCTTTCAATATTCTTGGCATTGTTTATTGTACTTTACATGTACTAGTACTTGCCTGATCTTGCCAATTTATGCATTATAAAAAAAAAACCACCACACGGATGACTTGGACAGGAATTTACATATTTTAACAGTAAACTGTTCATATACATTTCATTTTTTTTTTAAAGACTTCAGTAGCAAGTGGTTAAAGTTAAGGTCATGCTGCAGGCATTCATCTACTTGTAGGTCCTGTCAGTGAAAGTTCTCAATAGTTTTCTACTTTATACAGCAATGACAGACCGAATAATAAGGGTCCACGATGGTCGTGCTATACCTTAGGCCTAGTATTATTTTAAAATAGGATTATGATAATTGTTTTGTTAAAAAAAATTTTATGCTTGACCCATAATGAATATTTTTTCATACCAAAAAATACAGGAAACTCAGATCAGAATATTTGTTACCGTTATTTATCCAACTTTTCTTGGTTCTTTATTTATCCAACTTTTCTTGGTTCATCTGTTTGGGTTGGGTATTTTATTGACTGTTGTGTTAGTCCAGAAAACTAACCTAGAGTGATTAATTTAACCTGCATATTTTAGAGCTTTGTAATTACCAAAACCAGTATAATTGGAAATAAATCTTTTTGGAAGCAGCTGTGTCATTGTAGATTGTATGATTTGTAAAAGGGGGGGGAGGGGGGGGGGGGAAAGAAACAACAAAAATGTATACAAGGGAATGATTTTCTATGATTTCTGTGAACATCAATGCATGTTGTAGAAATATTTGATGAAAATATCTATATGAATTACAAGTTAATGTACATATCTTGGATTGATAAGTCACAGATGCTCAATTATACACAAAATATGAAAATAATCAGAAACAAGAAATAATCAAAATTTTGTATATACATGCAAGATAAGATATAAGTCTCTGACCCATTTGTTAGAATGTTTTATTCCTTATGCTTCAAATTCCATGTTTATGATACATATAATTTACTTTGATGGAATATGATTTTGTAAACTCGACATGTACATGTAAATTATATGCAATCATAATACTTAATCTATATAGCTTAGCTAATTAGCGATTGCGAATTTTCAGATCTTGTCCAAAAACAAACTATTGCTTGATATAATCTACTCTGTTGATGTGTATGCATGGTTGTATATAATTTGTGTCATGAATAATGGACATTTCCTTAGCTTGGTAAATTCTATAATCAATTTATAACATGACAAAGTCAGTTTTTCATGTACTAAGTACATGTACTTTTAGGCAACATTTGTTGTTTTTTTTTTATTTTAGCAATAACAATGATCATGTGTCATGCAACTTTTTTCAATCCGGTACAAAGCACTCACTTAAAATTTGTTACAAATGTAGTCTAGGAAAAACATCTGTATACATCCATCACATGTCTCGAAATTTGGAACAGCTTGGTTTGTTCAAAGAAACTTGAAAACAAATTAGTAGATATGGCATACAATGAGCAAATAAAATACTTAAAATTAAGCAGAGTATTGTAGATATCCAAAAGACAATATGTGTCATCCTGGCCAATACAGCTATTTTTGTTACAAAAATTACTGCAGATTGTATCAATCCTCTGATTTACCTACATTTTATTTCCCCATTATTTAAAATGGATTTGATAAACAATCTGTTGGGATGAGAAATCACAAAATGTGAAGACAAAACTATTGCTTTAACATTTGAAAAGATTGCTTCCTGAAAAAGAAAGGATTCGTTTTTCAAATTTACATAATCAATCATGGTAAATTCTTTTTAATTGTATTCTCAGCTGAAGTTTGTCATGATTATTTCATCAAACCTATAAAACAAAAATACAGTGGACAGTTGCTCCAATAATCAACTGGAAATCTGTTAATTGCAGTCCAAATGGTTCAAAAACATTTAAAATTCCTGATAAGACATTTTTCATCATTTTTCAGTCCATCTATCATTCTGCTCATTATACTGAGTAGTTGTGTTGGTTAAGTATAAATCACCACCATTTTGGAAATCCCAATCCTTTTGTATTCACCATAAATCATTATGTGCATAAAACTTATGTCAGTACTGTTTTAATTTGTATTAAAATAACACGCATGTTTATTATATTAGTAAATGTTAGTTTTAGGACAAGTCAAACTTGTGCAATGTTTTACATGTGGTCTATGTAGCTGTTACATGTAGATGTTCTGTACTTTGTGTGAGAAAATCCTAATAGCATAGTTATACTAGTGTAACTAGCTACAAAAACTGTTTAAACCCGATTTACACGTAGAAATTTAAATGGGGAAGAGCCATATTGACAGATCAAAGATTTTCCTAATTTAAATAAGTTGTTTACTGTATTGTACACAATTCCAAATAGAGGCCTTTTGTTCAAAATTATAATGTAGAATAGAAATAGTTGTTTATTTAAGTTGTGCGGGACATTAAAAACCGTATTCACAGAGCTTGAAATAGTTTAAAAGAACTGTATTTGTATGCTGAACAAAGACAACCATTCAGTTGAATCTCCTTCGCTGGATTTTAATAACTATTGACTCTGAAGGTTATGTGAACATGTTTGATATCGATTTTCAAGTATTTTTTATCTCTTATCTGTGAAGTATAAAATTTTAAGTGTTCCACATATTCAGGGAATATCCCTACACTCTCTCCTGCAAAGTTCGTCATCTATACAAAGGGTCCTAGTAGTCTTTAGAAGTCAGCTTGGTGATAATCCTGACTTGTATCGTTCTAGCTGCAGCTCAGTTCATTTCCATAAAACATGTCACAAGCTATTATTTATACAATAATTTGTCCAACTTATAAATTCATTTGCGGCTTTCATTTTTTAAAACAAGTAGTTTGACCTTACGACAAAAACGAAATTATATCATTTAAGCACTTACGGAATGCTTCAGGCTGTTGTTCACATTTTAACGGAAAATCTGTTGGCAATTTACATTACATATATATTACATGTCATAGCTGGGGGTAATTTTGTCATTTCTTTAGCATATAGTACTTGTATAATTTAATTTCAGGTACAACCATCTATTTTTGAGGTGTCATTTTGTGAATATTTAGTACATTATATAATTACATCCAAGATATTTTGTTTGAGTTTATACATTGTTTTTGTAGAATTTATTTGGGATTTGTTGTTTTTAAGTTTTTCACAAGAGAAAAAAAAGATTTAAAACAAACCCCATTCCAAAATGAGATTTGCAAGTTTTAGGATTTGAAATTCCTTACTTATTAGTTGAATTTTTTTTAAATGTTTACATTGTAGCTTACAGTTCTTTGAAATTAATAATTATTTAATAAATTACCTGTTAAAAACATTCGGACATTTAATAACTAATCAAATTTTTAATACTGTTTGGTACCAGTCTGTAAAATAAAACATTCCATGCAAATGATATATTTAATACAGTCTTTGCTAAAACTTTGTGATATGTTAAGCAAGAACTAACTTTTTTCATATATTCATATAAAGGATAAAGATGTTAACTTCACCAATAGGACTTCTGTATGGGGGAAAATACTTACCCTAAAATTATGTGAAGAAAACATTATCAAGTTTGAAGAATCAAACTTAGCCTTAACATAAACCTGAAATGAAAATTATGTTAAGACTAGAAGATGTTATGTGTAATTGCATTATGAAAGGTTGAAAATGAGTACACAAAATATTTTTAATTGACCACTCCCAGTTGATTCCACAAAATTTAATAATTGAAAATAAGGGGTTTTTAAATTTAAAGTACTATAAATCAATATACTAAAAATTTCAGTTCTATCCAGGTACTGATAGTACCCTGTCCTGTGACGTTGAAGGTCAAACGTATAATCCACAACGCGTTCTAAGTATATCCATCGACTATCCGAACACCTCTACAACATATAAAAATAACTAATCAATTAAAATTTATTTCACTTTAAAAGAAAGAAAATGATTAATATTCCAGTCTTGTTTAAATATATATCTCCATCAGCAGTGATCATCTAAATTGCGTGTAATGGCGGCCATGTTTATTCTTGCTTCAGGTCGCCAAAGAAACTAAAAGTATATATCTACGTAAATTAAAAACTAAATTGCTCAAATTAACATGGATAATAATCCAATATTGTGTTAATTTCCATTTGTTTTTGTGTATTTTAATTTCGGATCTATTTTTTGGAGTGAATTTTCCATCTTTTAACTGTTGGACAAGTGTATTCCCGGTCATTACAGTTGTATAAACCAAGGTCCCGGATATCTGGGCACGCCGAGGTAATTTCTTGCAAAACATCATCTGAGAATGAGTCATATTGGACTGTTCTATGTCGTCGGTGACTTTACAATCGTTATTTACAATGTACAGTGTAATTTATGTTTGCTGTTTGTAGAATACACCCCTATGCATTGGACTCGTCTATCTTTTGGCGACCTTCCAAGTGATTTGCAGACGTGGATAAAATTGATTTAGAAACCGGAGAATTGTTCAGCCCTAAAGCTATTTACGTTCCTAGTGATAAACATGATCTGGGACATGATTTAATTGTCTTGGCAAACAGCCAACAACATTCTCAAACTAATGACAGCGGTCTATTGTATTTGAATAACAGCATTCAGCGTGTCTTGTTCAATTTCAATGGCCGACTTAATAACATATTGTATACCTGCAACGGCTTATTTCAAATTCTTTGAATAGATCTCAAATAAGAAGCTTTAGTGTTGTTTTGTGTACATTGAGACAGGATCAAAAGAAAAAAATACCCCCAAGGACTCCCTGACCTCTAACATCATAAAAAAAAATATGAAAAGTTTATAAATAAACACGAGAACATAGTTGCTTAAATGACTACATTGTACTTAAATTATTACATTGTATGTTAAGTTTTTTACATTGTAAAAAAAAATAATTTCACGAAAAAAAAGTAAACAAAATTTGTTTTGTGTAACTGATGGGGCATTTCTCAGAATATAAACATAAATACATGACCCTAAGTGCTTGATGTGACAAAAAGCCAAGAATTGGTCATAAATCATGCTTGTTTTCTTGTCTACATTTCTGGGATCAAAGTAATAGTGTATGAAGAAAAAAAGGGGGGGGGTGGGGGGTGTCATTTATGTACTGTTAAGTTTTAACAGCTATAGATACATGTTCTGAAAAACCTGTATTAAATTTATAGTATGTATTAACATTCTTTATAGGACGACTTGGAGTTAAAGTTAAATTATTGCAAATAAAGTTAAAATTATTGCAAATAATTTAGACTCCGGTCAATAATATGGTTTATTTGGCCATATTGTTGAATGTATTTATTAAGCCTAATTGTTGAATATATTTCATTTTTAATTGGCTGAATTAATTTAGCTTTAAGGGGCTTGCTATTTATCATGTGGTCAAGCAACACAAAGGATGATGGTTCGAGTCTCACTGATGGTAGGGTGTGCTCGACTTCAATCTTAATTTCGAAGGATTGTGAGTTTTCCTACTGAAGGTCGAGGTTGTCTCCTGGTACTCTGTCTCCCTCCCACAAAACTGGACACCGTTATGTAGAGCTCTGAAAATTAATGAAAGTGGCATTTGAAACAATTCAAACAAACATAACAAACATTTCAGGTTCAATCTCATAACAAACAACAAGTCAAATGAAAAGCGAAAATGAAATGCCCCAGTCGGTTAGTTATTCAGATACATTTTGGGAAGTGTACAGATGGACCAGTTCAGGTCGAGCACATACAAAGATTGTATTTAAGGGGTGTCATCTCCGACAGTGACAGTACACAACCTGAATTAGTATTTTATTTTACAAATAAATTTATTTTTCAGATTCAGCAAAATACAAAGTGTAAAAATTCATTCAAAAAAGGAAAATGAAGATCATGTGTCCGCTACAGTTGCATTTGCAGACATTAAATCTGCATCTAAGGCAAATAGTTCTGATAATTCCATCCGGGGTAAAGTTCTGACAACTGCATATAGTGAAGGATCTTCCGCAACAGGAAGTGTTGTTAAGAGGACATTGGACGAACCTCGTCCAAGTTACAGTGCTAACAGACCCAGTTCCTTTCCTCAAAGGAAGGGGTAAGTACATGTATTACAAAAACATAATCAAACAAAAAAGTCCAACATGTAGGTATCAACAGTGAGTGGTACTGAAAAGATAGCATAACAACAAAGGAAGAATAAGGGGCCTCGGTGGCAGAATGGTTAAGGTAGTTTGACACTACTATTGATCACATGGTCTGTCAGTTCCTGCTCAGATTGCAGATTAAAGTCTCACTGTGGGTAGGGTGGGCTTGATCTTTATTGCCAGGGATTGCCAGTTCTCCCACCAATGGTTGGGGGTACTCCGTTTCTCCCCAGACATGATATAGTTGAAAAATCCTTGTAAAACAAGGTTTCCTGGGTACCAGACAGAACTGCGCTGATTTATCTCGACAGCCATTTCATAATAAAATAGGAATAAAAAAAATGTAAAGTTGAAAAGATAATGTGAATTTTAATATTTGTAATTTAATATAAATTGTAAGAAAACAGAAATATGTAGGTTGCATTTCCAGTCATGTCTGTTATGGAATATGTGTTGGTATTGATTACACATGTAATTCAGTATTAATTTACTGGTTAAGAAAATTAAGTCGCAATTTCTTAAAGGTAGGAGGAGAGACACAGATTAGCAGGACAATGTCAGTTTTATGTATTACCTGGATAAAACAGTAAACAAGCGACAGAAATTTCTAATGATAAACGAGCTGTCACAACGAATATAACAGGATGTATGATTATTAAATGGCTTTTAATGGCCGCACCTGTATTCATTTACCTGTGTGTAATTTTCACTCATTCTTAAACAACATGGGCAAAGTGGTTATGTTAGTTGGTCTTCTATTGGTCACCTGGTCTTTCAACACAGAAGTTACAGGTTCGAGTCCACTTCAGGCAGGGTGTACTTCAATCCAATCTTAATTGACAAGCATTGCCAGTTTTTCTACCAAAGGTAGGGGGTTTTCTCCGGGAAGTCTGGCTTCCTCCCCCAATAAAAATGGATGTCATGATATAGTAGATCTAGATTCTAGATGTAGATGCTGAAAGTGACATAAAACAACATTAATACAAACCATAAAAAACAATCTTAAACAACAGAGCAGTCTCACTGTTAACAAAAAAAACACATAAACATGAGAAGTTCAAGACTGTATGGTTGGGCATGTTGGATAAATAAACAAAAATCCATTGTACAATACAAGGTTTACAGATGGATGTTTAGTCAGCAAAAACAAATTGGTGTGCATTTAGTGTCTAGATTTCTGTCACAGTAGTTTAGTACATGTCTGTCATTATAAACGAGCAACTTATCACGAGTATGTACATGTACAGAAATCGAAAATGGTAATATTAAAAATTTACATATTTAAACATATACCGTATACGATTAAAGATAAGTCTCTGTTCCCAGGATACATAACATCCCATCTGATTTTTTATAAAGTTAAAAACCTTTATTTGGTAAATGCCATCAAGTGCATAAGTTTATCCCTTTCATCAAGATTGAATTGTAGAAAGAGAGGTAGGGTTAGATTTCCATATAAAAGTAGACATTATTGATTAATTTCTGAGATCTGAAGAGTTATGGAAATCACATTCTGCCAAGCTGTTAGGCATTATGTATTGGTCTTTATTTCAACCATCTATTGCAAAGGAAAATCAATTCATGGTTTGCATGGCAGCCATGATGGTAGATTGTCCTGAAGCACAATATGTTGTTGAGTCATGATTCATCCTATTCTAACATGTGTTCCTGTTACAACGAAACATTTCCTTCATCCAAGTAATCAGTCATACTTTTAAGAAAAGCATGCAGTTTGATGATGTCGGTAATGTGTTTTACACGGCAGACACATGGAAGTTGTTGTAGAGATGTTTGTTGCAGATAGCTCAAAGCGCTTCATTTCCTTACAAATGTAGTAGCTGATTTGGCATGCCAACAAGAAAAGTAGAAACAGACATTATCTGACAGTAAACGATTGCACACATGTATGATGTGGAATTACAGAACTTAGAAGATTCCTTTTTTAGAGGGGAGGCTTAAATTTGACTTATGATGTGTTTCAATAAAATTTTTATCAGAGTAGAATTCAACAATTTTGTCCTGTAGCCTATAATGCACCATTTTCTATATCCTTACTTTATTTTTTCTTGTCAGACTTGAATATTTTGTAAATAAAAATATTGTCAAAAAACAAACAAAACTTCTGTCTGATTGCAACTTTATATTCCCATACCATGTGAAAATATGTTGCATCGCAAGAAAAACATGTTTCCTAAGTTGGAAAAAATTACAACCAAATATTTATTTGTGTACTTTGCTATACATAGTGTTCCTACACACATAGAAAGAGAAAGTAATTAACAAACTACAAACAATAACTGAAAGACAATACACTAAACACACACACATACACACACATACAATAACAAGAAACAAAAAAGAAATAACACATTGGAAAGTGAAATGAGTTTGATTTTTATTTAACAAAATACGTTGTCAGTAAAAATATGGAGTTATATGTATGTATTTACAGTCTTAGTCAGTACTATTATGTAGTTGGATAAATTGAACCAGTTTACATGTGTACAAATGTTTCTGACAGTTACACAAGTCGAGCCCTTGTTGGAAGCATGTCTTGTTGGGAGACATTTCCTTAACTTATAAAAATGTTCGTAATTTTGTTATAAAATAACATATTCGTGACGAGCTGCTTGTATAGGATGAGCCAGCATTAAAGTTATATTTTAAATTGATACAAAACTGGCCACATTGAATGATTTTTTTAATGGAATTCTATTTGCGAATTAAACAGCATTGATCACAGTTTCAATGATAGGTTGAAGGTAGACATGAAACTTTATCTGGATTTGATGTGTTTATTAAATAGAGTGCCTTTTGAAATTTATCATCTTCTGTGTTACATTTAGCTGGAAAATTGCCAAGTTTAAAATGTTTGTTCAGGAAAACCTGATCTTGACCTATAAATAGGACACCTACCTGTATCAAATGACTTAAAAAGTATTTTAACATATAGTCAGTTAAAAAATTAAACACACGAAATAATGATTGTGGCCATACCATAAATCTGATCATATGATGTCAAGATTTTTAATAAAATGAAATTCCTCTCACTTTTTTAATTCTTTTTTTGCTTCACTAAAGTTAAGTCTTCTCTTACCAAAATGAAATGTCATAGTAAAATGAAGTCTTCTAATCACGTGGTTAAATTAAGTCTTTTTTGACCAAAGTTGGACATTAAGCAAACATCCATTATCAATCAATCTTTTAGCAAATGAAATCTCATAAAAATGTAGTCTTTGCCTAACAAAACGAAGTTGCTTGGTTAAAATTAAGTCTTCTCTTACCAAAATGAAATCTCTTAGTTTTTTAAAATAAAGTCTGCTCTAACTAAAATAAAGTAAATCAAAATCTTCAAGGCAATTGAAATTACATGTTGAGGATATGTGTTATGCTAAATTATGCCAAGATGTCTTGTTTATGTAGAAAATTTCAAGGATTTTATAAAATTTGCTTAAGATGTCTTGTTTATGTAGAAATTTTCAAGGATTTTATAAAATTTGCTTTGAATAGAGACCATTGAACTGACAGATTATGGAAAGAAGTATTAGCAGCAAACAGAACTATTGATCAACAGAATTAATGACTCATTGTAGAATTTCAGATTTTAGAACAAATTGAGCATGCTACAAGACTGATGCTGCCCAGAGGAAATTTGAGATTTTCCATTGATTTTCTATAGAATACCACTGAAATTCTCTATCTTGCTATTATTGATTCTTCTAACTCTCTCTTTTATATGGTTTCCTGATCGATCATAGAATGAAATAGACAACCTAATTTACCATTTGCTTATTGTTGTCATTCTGTTCCTACGCTTTTAGTTTCTATGGTTACCAAATCAATAAGTTGCTTTTAATGTCTGAGGAATGGAATCAGAAGATTTGATTTAATGAAAAATACAGATGTGACCTCGAGAAGTTGTTTGTTAGATTGGCACTGGTGTTTGCTTTGGTGTAATAAATTTAGCTAGCTGTGCCTATAATGATTGAGTTTTTATATAGAAATATCCTTTGATATGAGAAGCGATTTGCTGACAAGAAACAACATGAAAAGGCTAGACCTTATTATTATTTATTAGATTCATCACAGGAAAATATATTATTCTGTACTTTTCATATACATTTCATTCTCCTGTGATTTTCCGCCAACTAATTTTAGTGTATGTATAAATGTAAAGCAAAATGTGTACAATAACAAGTTGTTGTTGAGGTTTAGTAGTGTTGTTGTCTGCAATACACATATAGTGACAGTATATGTTAAACTGCATCACGGATTCACACACTTCATACAAAAAATGTTGCCAGCAGTTTATGTTCACAAGTTGTTGACTTTTCTTGCCTTGTTCGATGGTTTGCAGTGTAAAACGTCTGTGTATGTTATAGATACATGTATGTGTCTGAGTAACGGTCTGCCAGTATAAACATACTTGTATTTCATTCTTTTTAACATTTACATTCAAACAAACAATAAATTATGCAATATTGGGGACATTGAACAACATTCACATCCAAATGTATAGGTACATGGACAATTGTGTTCCCAGTCCACTTGAATACTTTTTACTAAATCTTTGACAAGGTTCTATTTTTACATACATGTTGATTCCTCTTTGGTACTAGTTACTGAATCTTTGACAAGGTTCTATTTTTACATAAATGAAGGGTCCTCTTTGATACTAGATACTGAATCTTTGAAAAAGATCTACATTTACATGTACATACAAGTCGAGTCCTCTTTGGTACTTGTTACTGAATCTCTGACAAGGATCTATTTTTACATACATGTGGAGTCGTCTTTGATACAAGTTACTGGATATTTGACGATCTATTTTTTCATACATTTTAGTCCTCTTTGATACTAGTAACTGAATCTTTGACAAGGATCTATTTTTTACATACATGTCGAGTCCTCTTTGATACTAGTTACTGAATCTTTGACAAGAATCTATTTTTTACATACATGTCGAGTCCTCTTTGATACTAGTTACTGAATCTTTGACAAGGATCTATTTTTTCTTTTTTCATACATGTGGAGTCCTTTTTTTAGTTACTGAATCTTTGACAAGGATCTATTTTTACATACATTTGGAGTCCTCTTTGATACTAGTTATGAAACCGAGAATTTATTTTTACATGTGGAGTCCCCTTTGGTACTTGTTACTGAATCTTTGACGAGGATCTATTTTTACATACATTTGGAGTCCTTCTTGATACTAACTAAATCTTTGACGAGGATCTATTTTTATATACATGATTTCATCCTTCTAAGTACATCCTTGTATTTATAAATGGACCATTTTATTAAGCAATTAGGTGTACACATGTACATTCTTCAAATAATTTAATGTTCTGCTACAGGCTTTTAGTGAAGTAATAGCATATCAGGGGAGATGTCTGTTTTTTATACAGATAAGATTTTGCACTTGCACTGAAAGAAAATATCCATGGTTTGATAAAAACACACCTTGGCTATACTTGTCAGAAATAAACAGGTGACCCAGACATGTTAAATTTCATCTTGCATTAGTCAGGGTTTGGCTACCTGCCAAAATCAATATACAAAGGGGCTCCCAGTAGTTAAATTGAAGCAATTATATCCCAAGATTAACCATTTTTACCTGGTATTTTTGGATTGGTTCAGTATAGAAAATGATTGCTGTACTTTAAATATTGGGTTTAAGTTTGTGTATGAAAAACAGGTTTAACTTGTATTAAAGAATAAAAACTCTTTATCTTATTTTAATCTCAAGTCAATATGTGGGGAGATTGTCAAAATTTAAATTGTAGCAAATGAGCCATGGACATTGATAAACTTGAAACATTGTGGAGTACATATTCATACGTAAAATAAATAAATACCTAAAATACGAGCCTGTTTGTTTTTCTTGTTAAAAGTAACAGTTAAGAAACTATTTGTAATTTGTACAAATCTATTAACACATCTGATGACGACTATTGTGAAAATTTACATTGTGACAGACCAGCAGATGTTACTGTGGTGATAATGGAAGAATTACAGACACACATCTGTCTAGAATTGACAAAGGGTTTCTGTCAGATTTGTGAAAAACACGAATTAGGCAAAATAATTTTGAGTAAATGTCAAGTTATTAATATGACAGTAGTCCATTAATTAATAGTTGTTTATTATTAAAATTCTAAAAAAGAGCGTAGATTGGCGCTTCAAGTCGGTAGTTAACTTTGGTGGTGGTGGTGGTGGGGGGGGGGGATCTCTGTTTCCAACACAATCGGTATGTAGTCAGCTCGGGGGTGGGGGGGGGGGGGTGATTTTGTTCTTGAGTAGAGTTTTGCTAAATTGATGATTTCATTCTCATTTCATAAGGATTGGCAGTTTTCCTGCTGTTATGCTTTATAAACCGATAATAGAAATATTTATGTAAAAATAAAGTTGTAAAAATTCTGAAGTAAAACTTCTCTCAAACCAACATAAAATGTCAAGTATTTATGTTGTTTATAAATGTATGTATTGGTAAATAACTTCCTGATTTTACATCTGATATCCGCAGAATATTTCCTTGAAGGAAGAATTCACATGATGAGGAAAGTTTTTTATTTCAAGTTGGCAATACAAATTAAGTGTTTAATAATCTGGTCAGTTTTTTCTGTACATCTGATTATATGAACATTACACAATAGCCCTCTAGGAACAAACTATTTCATATTAAAGGATCTCTTTGTTCTTTTGTTAAAAAAGTGTTAATGTTAGTCTTTATGTATGGAAACAAAGGTTTGGTCGCAATTTTGTTTTGATTTCTTGTATAAAATAAATTAACCATGTTAGAAGTTAGTTCTGATTATTTAAAAAAGAAATGTTTTAGTTTTCAGCAGATTTAAAAATAACGCTCATGTTCACCACCAGTTCACATAATTGTCATTTGACAAATCGATTCTCCTAGCAGTGTTGTGTATTTTTTGTTATAAAAGCTTTAAAAATGCAACTAATCAAGTCTGTTAATATTTCCACATTTACAATTAATTGAATTACCAAGTTTTATACGCCCGACTGCCTTTGAATTCAGTACAAAACCCCAGAGGCCACACAAACAATTGGTTTCCAAGGAGATTTTAGATAAAAACATCAGTCTTTATCAATGTTCAGACAGGCATCTATTGTTCATGGTTGGACTTTTTACCTTTGACAAGAAATTTTAGATTAGGACAGGGACCGTTTCAAACATATTTTGTGTTTTAACAAGGAAGTTTTGTCAACAACGCAAATAAAGCAAGTTTAGACTTTGCATGTAAAGCAGAAATTGACATTTAGGTCATATTTATTCATTTATACAAGAAATAAATGGTAAATGTTGTCAGTGATTAAATTTTTCTGTATCTGTTCAAAATGTAGCAAATTTCAGATTTAAAAAATGAATTGAAATCTAGTTTTTCTCACAAAATTATTTTGTGCCATGGTCCATATAATTTTATTTTCTTGTTTGTTTATTTAATAACGGAAATATCTGGAGAAATTATTTATATAAAGTTGAACCGTGAACAATTTGTTAACATTGACAAATAGTGAAATCGTAGTTTTGTCTACCGAGAGCCGTCTGAAAAAGTGTTGTACTGAAGAGGATTCTTGGACTATATGAAATATATTTGATAGTTAAAAAAATTGCAGATATTAATTTTAATGCACTGATGCGTTACTTCAAGGTTTAATAGCATTTTCACATAGTTAAATTTGACCTTTTGATAAATGTGATTACTCCATGTAAAATGAATTTGACCCAATTTAGATATGCATTGTAAACTGCTGACCCTCTTGGTTTGACATTTATAGATAATAGCAGATTTTGATCATCAGTCAGCCATCTGTTCATGTCAGTGCATATATAGTGTAATAAATTTTATATGAAGAGGTATGTCCTGTCAAAACTATGCCTTTGGGAAAAGTAAGGAACAAATGTGGAAGAAAGCTATCAATATTGTGGCCTCAAATAGTTTCTTATAATCAGGGTGAAATCGGACTAACCCTGTGCATGTACAACGTAAACAGCTGGCTGCTAATCCTATAAAATATGTTTCATTATTTGTAGGAACAGTTTTGCCCTTATCCTTAACCAAATTCTGGATTTGTTGAAAGAGGGGAAGAACTTAGTTGCAGTGTAAACAAAATCTTGTTTTCTCACTTTCCGCATGTGTCATATATAAAGTTTGACCAGAAATGTGGTTGTCTCTGAAATTTGGCATTATTTTCATGATTGTTCAGAAAGATTAAAAGTAGGTTAGTTAAGGAGTTTAAGTGTTTTGATGTCTGTAGGTAATGGCCTTCATCTTCATAGGTGTTGGCCTTCTTATGTGTTCCTCAATTTGTTGGCCTAAGTGTTTTGATGTCTGTAGGTAATGGCCTTCATCTTCATAGGTGTTGGCCTTCTTTTGTGTTCCTCAATTTGTTGGCCGTCTTATGTGTACATAAGAGTCCCCTGTTCATCAATTATGGCAGAGCACTGTTTGTATATTTGTATTCTTGAGTAGCTTCATTTTTGGTCCTTTAAATATGTGAAATTGATGTTGTGATAGGACATATGTTAAGATACAGTATGGATGACTTGTTCATCTGAATTTAATGTATTACCTATAATCATTTATGAAGATGTTCCAGGCAATTCTTGTTCATATATGTATTTTTTATTTATTTATTTATTCATATATTCAGGCCTGAAGATGGTGAAGTATATGAAGGGAGAGACTATTATTCCCGGGGTGGAGAATCTGGACAGTATGCAGGATATACGGAAAATGAATATCAACGAGGCAGGCCTCGGGAAAGATTCCAAGGAAGAGGGGGATTCAAACAGTTTGACAGGTAACTGAGTATTTATTTTAATATTGAATATATTACAATGTAATATGATGAATGTATGTATACATGTGAAAAAGGTATTTTAAAATAAGTTCTGTAAATTATTTCCAAATGTAGTCCATTAAATTTCATCAGTATCTTATTTTGTGATGAATTTTATAGAAAATTTGAAACAAAAGATATCAAGTTACGGTGATATTTTTGCAAGATTGGCTGTGTAGGTTGAAAATAGCTATTATCTTCTAGAAATGTGTAGTTCCTAGAGGTGATAATTGATACCTTTCCAGCCAACATCACAAAAATATTATGCAACTATTGGATTGGCAGAACAGAAATATTTTAATTTTATAAAAAAAAAGATCTTTAGATTACAAGAGACAATCTGAGGAAAATCAGATTATTGAAAGTCTTTGAAGTTGACAAGTCTCCTACAGCTAATCATGGCGTAGTAATGGAAGCTACAGGAACTTTTCTGTAGGGTATAGATTTCCAATATTTTATGACATTGTGTTATACAGAAGATTATGGAATGCTGACTCCAAATTATTTGACATGGGAAAAAAATTGTAATATTTCTGGTTTATCTGGTGAGTTGAAAGCAAGACCTTGATTGTAACACCTAACAGCATTATTAGCAGATCGTAAGGTTGTCATATATAATGATCTGTGATGGATCTTTGCCAGCATTCTGACACAGTATAAGGAAAAGCCATTTTGATGTGCAGAATTGCTAATGATTTCTTTCCGGGATTCCATTCTTTGAGCCCTTAGCATTATTACCTGTGATTTTCAATTCGTGAATCTGTTGTATGACTTTAACGCTTGCTTGAAATAGTAATGTGTGAACTGTTTCATATTCTTTAATTACAATTCATATCGTCTTCTATTTCAAGTTTTTGGTTTTTTTTCAACATGATAGATTATAGGCTGTTGCAGTCTACATCAAGTTTTCGAATTCTGATATAAGCTTTCAGAATTTGTGGATATAGAAGGAAAACTTTTGTTCAGAAATTTTAAGATGTTTGGAATAAAATTTCTTTAGGCAGTGATTTTTAATTCATTCAAAGTTCTGCCCTGAGCAACATTTGAATAAACTAAGTTTGTGTAAAGGTTTTAAGTTGTGTATAGGAAGGCTTTTGTCGGAGTTGTGCTAAACAATTACGTATAATAGATGAATAGAAATATTAAGCTACTTTAAATTCTCACTGTCAATACAGAACTACAAGCAAACAGGTTCTTGCTTTCACACTTGGCGAAATTAATTTATAGATAGTTTAAATCAGGCATGATGAACTATTGGACCGAGGATTTTAAAGTTCTGTCAATGTTTTTCATTCTGACTGGGAATTTCAACATTAATATGTGGTTTTAGCTGGTCGATTACAAAATGCGTTTTAAGTCATGCATACAGTATATTGTGTATTTTTTGTGATAGTGGAAATTTAGAATTTGGAAATATTGCATTTGTTCTGGATTACTGGAGCAGAAAAATAGACCAAATGTGTTGAAGTTAGTTATTATAATAATAGCTAGGTGCTGACCATATCAAACCATGTGAAGGAAAAAAAATTGTGTATTTTTCAAAACATACGTAGTGCAAAAAATGATCTCTTATTTAAGGGGAGCTCATCATCAGTGGACAGGTAGCCAAAGACATTTTGGAGAAAGGTCCAATTCATCCAGTGACCGAGATGCATTTGAGAAGCCAAAAGTTCCAGAGTCGCCAGCCAGATCATTATCGCAAACAAGTAGGAAAAGTCCAAAAATGAAGAGAATACAATCGAATTCCACTAGTCGATCAAGATCTCGATCATCAGATTCAAGTTCTAGCAGTAGTTATAGTGACTCATCTTCAGACAGCAGCAGGTCGAGGTCAGGGTCAGGAAGGTCAGTAAATTTTTTAGGGAATTTTTCAAGTAGGGTTTTCCCCAGGAATCTTCTAGTTACAGGATCTCTAGCTTTATTAATGACCTAAGCTTGAATATTTCCACAAATCTGAAGTAGATGATTTGTGTCAAGAACGAAACAAAAATCACATAGTTTAAGAAAGAAAAAAAATTACAGTAAAAGAACAGATGGCTTTTATGCTCATAGCTGATGACAGAATTTTTAAAATTTCAAAATGGCTTATTTAAAAAAAAATCAGTATTTTTTAATTATATATATATTTGAAAAACAAGTCGATGTGAAATATGGTTTTGTTCTGCTTTGCAGTCGGAGCAGCAATCATGCTAGTCGTTCAAAGTTAACATCTGCAGGTTCACAAGTAAAATCTACCAGATCCAGGTCACAGTGTTCAAATGCCAGTGAAAATACAGAAACAACAGAAGGTGGAAGTAGGCCACATGGCATCAGAATTACAAATCTACCTAGTAGATCAAGTGGTAAGTACTCTAACCCAATTAAAATAAGTGTGAAACCCACTCAGCCTGTTTAAAAAAACCAAACAGAAATACATGTATATTGTTATTATATATGCATATAAATTTAATATTTGTTCCTTGTAATGTATTTATCAGTAATGAACCTAAACTTTTTCCTATATCATCGTATGTGGCCATAGAAAAAGTTAAGGAAAATACTTGAGAACAACAAAATTAATGTAATCGGTTTTATAACCTACAAATCTATTAATAATAATACATTTTATGTATTTGGCTTGGACGCTTGCCACCATACAGTACAGCTGTCAGTAACAGAATTGGTTATAGGCGAGAAAATTTCTTTAATATTATACAGGCAATATCCACTGGGGGATATGCAAGGGGAAATAGTTATATCTGGCAGATGATTGAAAATTGTTTGGCAAAGCCAAAAAAAATTTAAAAATAAAAAAACCCTGAGGCTCTTTACAGGAGTATTTAAATTTTATGTGGGGATTTTTTAAAGAAACATATTTTGAAATAAATCCTACGGTTAATATTGAAATATTTATTTACAGATACAAGTTTAAGAGATGGACTTTTTCATGAGTATAAAAAGTACGGAAAAGTGAATGCTGTTCAGATATCCGGCAATGGTGATGGTCGATACGCTATTGTCAGCTTCAAAAAGTA
Organism: Limnoperna fortunei; assembly: GCA_944474755.1. Lineage (NCBI taxonomy): Eukaryota > Metazoa > Mollusca > Bivalvia > Mytilida > Modiolidae > Limnoperna > Limnoperna fortunei. The sequence continues at coordinate 24,961,646 of OX104122.1, forward strand.
AGTTGTCTACTGTTAAGATATAAAATATTAAGTCTTATCCTTGAAGAAATATTTTGGCATTTACTTTGAAAACCTGTTTATTCTTTGCAAAATCGGTTCATGCAAGAGTTGTTCACACTAGAAAGTTTTTCTGTATCAACAAATATTTTTCGAAGTTAAAATTTTCTTGACTTCAGGTTTAAAAGTTATTTTTAATAATCCTAAATTTGTTTACTTCAGGTCAGAAGATGCTCGTAAAGCATTGGTCGCTTCTCAGGAAAAAAGATTCTTTGGTACTACAATCAGAGTTGCTGAACATGAGGGCATAGGTGAATTTCATTTTCAAGATCAAAGTAGCATTTAGCATGCATGTTTTTATACCCCACCACACCAAGAGGTTGGGTATTATTTAATGAATTTCTGTCAGTCTGTCTGTGCCCTGGTGGTTTCCAGATGATAACTTGAAAACAAGTCAACTGATTTTGTTTAAACTTTGCACAGCTGTGTTATAAAATGAAGATTAAGTTCAATTTTCAGCATTATCCCATTTATAGTTTTGGAATTCGACCTATTTAATATAAACAAATTATTTTTAGATTCTGAGATGGGCTATTATTATGCTTAGCTGTTTCTAAAGGCTGATTTGTAGTTCAGTAAAATGTGTTTATGGATATCAAAAACAATGCAACATGGCAGAGCATCATTCAATGTCCTATTTTATATTTCCATTTCATAATTTTTTTTTGTAGCTGATAAACAAAACACCATAATTGAACTTGAAGCTGTATACAACTTTGCAGAACATATACTAATAAAAGCCAGTTGTTAGTCAAAAGTTTTCTTTATCTACATGTACATAAGGCAGAATTAAATAAAAATGTTTAATTTACATGTAATATTTTCTCATCATCGTTATTTTGCTGTAGATGTTGATGATGCTGAATTCCGTCCCCCTGAAGCTGAGCTGGATGAACACCACCCTAAAGCCACTAGAACCTTGTTTGTAGGCAATCTGGAGAAAGAAATAACAATGGAAGAACTGAAGGAGATGTTTTCTAAGTATGGAGAGATCTTGGTATGTATTAATTTTTATTCACAGATTGTTTCTTTTTATGCTGATTTAATGCCACCTGTAGGGTTGCTGTTTTCTGAATAAAATACATCTATTGTATGACTGCATCGGTCTTCATTAGACAAGGTTTGATTATTTTCACACATTTCTTATTTTTATTGATTGTTTATTCTTTGTATGAATACCATTGTATGTTTCTTATGATGGGTTCACAGAGAGGTCAGTCATACCAGGAGTAGATGTAGAATCAATTTAATTCTACACAGTGTAGACACAGTGAAAAGTGGTACATCAAGAATGCACGAATCATTAAAGTTTATTTAAATCATGGTTTAAGTTGAATTTTTTTTAAATATTCATTTATTTTAAATAACTTACAAGTAAGCTTTAATAAAAACATGTTTTAACCTGTAGGAGAATGCCATAACAGCTTACTATGGAAGCAAGCTTAAAAAAATTCATAAACTTTTTTTTATACTGATGAATGCACACATTATAATGTGTTCCTTTTTTCTAATCTTGGTACATTCAGGTGCAAACGTACTAACTGAATATTATTTATAAGTTCAGTACTAGTTGAAATTAAATTAAACCTCCAATTGAAGGGTAGGAATTTAAATATAATACAGATATAAACTTGAAAAACTTTGATAGTTTTGTAGGAAAGGTAAAAATGTAGCATGACTTCAAAAAATATGGAGAGTTGGAATTTAAACAAATAAATATATAAACTTGAAATTAATTTTTCAGTTTTTCATGAAAGGGTTCTATGAAAATGTAGCATGACTTTAAAAATAAAAATAATGGAAAACCCATGTTAAATTGTCTGAATTCCAAATTCATAAATTTTCCTGTTTAAAATCAAGATACACATATAAAGCCTATTTTGAAAGCCATGTTTATGCAAGTAGTTGAAATCTGACATTGATTGTTTTTCTCATGACTGAGTTTTGTATTATTATAAATTAAATGTCTCATAATTTTTAATGATGTTGTTGAAAGCTCATTTACATTTTAAATATATTTTAATACAATGTGTTTCCAATTTTGAATATATATTTTTTAATAATCTGATCTATTTGTGGAAGTATTAAAATATGTTAATTTTATTGAGATTTCTGTATTTTATTGACCATAAAATTCTGCACTAAATGGTTAAAAGTACATGTAGATTATGTCATTGAAAATAATCCTTAAAATGCATTTGTTTTCTTCAGGACATTGATGTTAAGAGACAAGGTGCTATTTCTGCATATTCCTTTATCCAGTTTACAGATATCAAAAGTGTTGTCAAAGCTCTCCGTGCTTTGGATGGGGAAACTATGGGAGGAATGAAGCTGAAGGTGAGTCTTGAAGGAATTTAGGTTGGGCTTTTCCTTACATGTGGGAGTATATTGGGTTCCTACATTATATCTTTGGGAATAGAATTTGTATACCCTATTCATATCCCATGGATTTGAATTGCCTTCTGTCCCACTTCCAACCCCCCAAAAAATAATTTTGCTAGGTAGCCATAGGACGTTATCAGTTACTAGAATCGTTAAAATATTTAGCCAGGGGTATCTGTGATCGATAGATCAACTTTTTCTAGTTTGTCTAGAAATGATGTGAAATGAAAAAAAATACTTTTGAATCTCTATTTACTTCTGCATCGCTGAAGACATGTATTATTCAAAATACATTGTTTGATATTGTAATAATATGCAGCATACATATCTCTGCAAGCCTTAGAGGGGCGGGGGGAGCGAATGGGGGCATATTAATTTACCATTGTTTCTTGTTAAAATAGCTGTGGATAGCACTTACATTCTCATTGGTCCAAATTCATGTAATATTCTGTGTTTGGTATGAACATTCATCATTTTGACATTTGATCCTGGTATAGTTCAGTATTTAAAAATAAATTGATTTAAAAGATTAATGACGCTTTTTTTCCGGTACAAGTCTCAATTGTGACTATTAAGGAAAGCTTATACTTGACAATCAACTCATCCCAAATAAGGTCTTTGAATGTTAACGTTGAGAGAATAATTTTGTCAGGAAGCCGAGGTACTAGCTTGTTCACACATAACCATGATTATGTATGACCCCTTAGGTCAGAGAACAATTACTTCCTGTATGTAAATAGGATTACAGAATATTTTTGTTTTGTTTATGTGAACAAGTTTTGCTATTTTACAATGAAAGCGATGAAGTCTTGAGAGCAAGCAGAATGCTTAAATTAAATCAAAGGTGTTTTAATAATAGATTTTTTTGTAATTTCACTTGGTGTAATATTATATCCAGTTGATTACATGTACAAGTCGTGGACTTCAAGTATGAATATTTGACCTCAGATGAGGTTTCATAACGGTGATAATATTCACTGCAGGGTGTATTGGGAGTGTTTAAATCAATTCACAAGTTGTTTTGGAGAGAACTGTCAGCAATAGATTCCAATGTAGCAATTCACTAAAGAAAGAAGCTAAGGAATATATATTTTTTAAAATAGTTTTAATTTATTTAATTATGGTTAGTAGAGTTTACATGAAATTAATTGATTGTGTATTGCTGTTACATATACATCATTAATTTTAATGTTCTGTGGACATCAAAAATGCTTCCAGATCATTGTATAAAATGTCAGAAAAATTTTAAAATCTCAGTGAAAGTGATGCATGTAACATTTTGCGGACATTAGTTGTCTCCAAAAAAAAAGAAAATTGTGAAAATAATAGAAGGAGCATAAAGCTGGTTTATTCCTTGCAGCTCGGATTTGGAAAAAGCATGCCAACGACTTGTGTTTGGGTTGATAATCTGGCTGACACTGTACAAGAGAACTTCCTGTTCAGACAATTTGCTCGTTATGGCCCCCTGTCAAATATGGTCATTGACAGAGAAAGAGGAAAAGCTCTGATTTTCTTCAACAGTCTCGAAAATGCACAGTTTGCTCTGAATGAAATGAGAAATCGAATCCTAAATGGACAGAAAATTCAGGTATTTATTTGAAAATTAATTATATTATACTATATAAATACATATTGTGGATTTGTCCATGTTGCATGCCAAATTTGACCCAGGGTTAAATGACATAACAGTTTACTTGGTCAGACATTTATGACGTATTTCCACATATAACATAAACAACACAAAATTGCACTTACATGTGTTCTGCTATTTTAATGATAAGATGAGAAGATACATGTCATTCTTACATAAGTAGTTATCTGCCCTTAGTTGATGATATTAGACACTGATATCATGAATTTATACATCGTTACAGTGGTACTAAGTTTGACTTGTTTTTCTTTTGACTAGAACTTACATGGTTGATCAACAATGCAGTTTTTAGTGTTAACGAATATGTAATTTTATGATGTTATAGGCATTTATAAGTTTAGCATGATTCAAACATTGGTTATGTGCTAGGGGAAAAATTCGCAATACTGTTATTTGTAAAAATATGTTTCAATATATAATTTTAATTTAAATAAAACTTGTCTTACATAAAGAGGAATTGTAAACATTTTGAATTTTTTTCAGTGGGAAAATATGTTTCTTGAAAAATCGATCAGTATTATGTAGTTGAGTAGTTTTCTTGAAACAGATTTGTTGTTGTCTTGTATTCCTATAATATTTTTCATACTTGTTAATAATTTCCAACATTCTTATGAAATAGTGATAATGAAAAATAACCCCAGTTACCATGATAACGAAATCTGTGATGAAATTTAGTTAATAAACACCTGTTCCTTGATCAGTGGTATTGGGAAAATGCGTAGTCATATTATAGCAGTATGAAATACAAAGTATTTAGTTTCTGCAAGGAACATGAGTTAATTCATTTCTGAAAAATTTCATGGAAGATCGATTCTTAGATATTGTGTAAGTTGTCTTGATAAGATTATAAGGGATCTGTTGTATTGATTTTTTGTAAGTGGGACCACTTGGGGGGAAAATGTTATGTAGCATTAATTGGAAAATTATTTTGAATTTCAATTATTTTAGTAATTATTATTTTCCACAAGGATCAAGTTGAATTATATTTATTTTATTTGTTTAATGTTATCCTTTTTTATCAAAATTATCATGTGTAGTCTTAATAATGCAAAAGATTCTGGTTTATTGATTAGTCAGGGTATGAAATAGATACATATAAACTGTACATAATATGCTGATGAAAGTTTACGTTGAATTCTTAAAATTATTAAATAATAATTCTGTTAAAAACACTCATCATTGTATAAATTTGCCTATCATCAACCTGGTTGCACTATGGGTTTGAAAGATGTTGTAGGATATTTCTGCTTGCATTTAATTCAGTTGATGACAATTGTATTATTGTGGTTTTTTTCTGCTTGCAGATTGACTTTGCCAGTAGAGATTGTCAGACAGACTTCTATGATAAAATGGAAAAATCTGGTCAGTTGAAACCTGGACAAAGGTCAACATGGAACTACCAAAGACAAAACAGTGATGGCCAACAGTGGCCTGAAAGGTAGGTTATCCTACAGGACAATTCTTTAAAAATTTCAGGGCAACTTATCCCATTCTCAAAATTCAATTTATTTTACCCGTAAGATGAAATATTATTAGACAACCTTTACTGATTAGTCAGTCTGTCCGAAGCTAATCTTGTCTGAGCTATAACTTTTTTATCTTTTAAGGTAGGATTTTAATATTTGGTATTTGGGTAGATAATATCAAGGTGATGTGTCGCATACCATTGTTGATGACCTTTGACATTGACCTCAAGGTCAGTGTTTCCCACAGTGATGGATACCATCTCACTGATATCCAGTTGCTTCAATAATTTTTCATTCACTCTCTGATTAAGCTATTCAAAGACATTCCAACCCTCATATCTGGTATTTAGGTATTTGTTTTAGCCAATTACAGAAAGTTGACCATAACATTTCTGATAATAAAAATTGAAAGAAATAATATTATTGTGTAATATTAAATTGTTCCATTTACTACCTGTTACTTTAAAATAAAATTGAATGACCTACATGATAAATGATCTTCAAAATTTTTTTTATAGGGGTCGGGGCAAATTTCCTTTCGTAAGAGGAACAAGAGGGTTTGTCAGAGGAAGCCGTGGCCAGCGTTTTCCATCGGCATCTGGACGAGGTTACAGTAAAGATTATCCAGAAGATTATAGAAGACAAAGGTGAATAGAATATTTCTATTGGTGGTACTAAATCTCATTACAGCAGTTGTTCACTTATATCTGGTGCATGTCAGTAAACCACCAAATTAAATTTTAAACTGTAAAAAACTTGAGAGGAACAGATGGAAATGCACAACAGATATTAATAAAAAAGACTTGAAAGAAAAAATAACTTAAACATTTAAACAAAATACAGATTATAAGAATAGTCATTATAGAATGCATTACAAGGGAGTAAGTGTTACTTATGTAATTGAAAAATGTAAATTCCATAAAATAACATTGATTGATTGATTGAATGGTTGCTTTTTGCTCAGTAAGCAGTTTTTCAGCTACATTTAGGATGAGAAGATACCAATGTACAATGGCTTAAAAAAGAATTCCTGTTTTACGAAATGATTAGTGTTAACTGCAGTTATTTGAGATTATTTTCTCTTCTACAAATTATTGTTCACTTGATATCCCCCAAAGAACATTCCATCAATATACACCTGACATTGCCTTTTATACAAATGGTCAAATACATAGTAAAATGAAATATAGCATTTAAAAAAGCATTAAATTTAAATATACATGTGGCATGACAGTGTTTTTAAGTTACATTGCTTTGACCACAATATTTGTATCTTGTATCTGACAAAAGGTGCATCTCTTATCAAAATATGTTAATGTTTTCAGATCTTACGATGAGTACAGCCAAGGAGGAGGGACTCCATACAGCGAAGGAGACTTTGAGTCGGATTTACATGCATACAGAACTCAGCGTGAACGTCAACGTAGTTGTAGTCCTAGTCAGTACAGTGATGAAATGTATAGTGAATCATACCGGGAATATAAAGCACGTTATCCTGAATATACAGCCGGAAGTCCTGGCAGTGAGCCTGAGGAAGGATTAGACTATAAAACTCGAGATGAATCTTTTTACAGGGAACGATACGTTCCTGGATCTCGTGAAGGTAGTCCTGAAGGATCGTTTCAAGGTAGAAGTTGGAGTCATTCACCAGCACGTAGTAAGGTTAAAGACTCTGAGAGGAACACACCACCGACCCCTCTTGGAGGGGATGATACTCAGGATTTTTCATCTAGGGAACATAGTCCATCGGATGTGGACGGTAAACCTAAACGTTCTGGTAAAGATGATTTTGACATTACTGAAGCTGACATTCAGGAATTACGGACTTCTAACTATTCAAGTGCTCATAGAAAAGAATCATTGTCGCGATCAGAGGAGAGGTATTCCAGGAAACGGTCATACGATGAATCTTTTACAAAGGATTCTATACCTAAGGATGATTCTAGTGTTAAGAAATTAGACAGACAATTAAGTCATGGAAGTCATGAGAAACTGTCGTTATCTGATTCTAAACGAGACTTGTATCAGAAAGTGAAAAAGATTCAGTCAGAAATTAGTGGTAAAATGTTGGCCCGTAATTCTCAGAAAGAGGGCGAAGGTAGTGCAAATAGTAGTGATTCTGATCCGGGATCAGGAACTGGCGGTGATCTTACAAAATTACACCATGAAAGACAAGTTTTAATTGAGAAGTTGAAACTTTTTGAGGATGCTAGTAACAGTGAGAATGAACATTTGGATTCAGAGGGTAAAAAGTTACTATCTAAACGACCAAGGCTGGATCCTTGGTCTAGTAAGAGACTTCAAAGCGAATTAGGTAGTGTTACTCTTGGAGCTAAAAAGGATAAATCATATGATGTTTCACAAAGCATGAGAAAGCAAATGGAAGCTATTCGTAAACAGGAAGAAAAATCAGTTAAAGACGATTCTGGTAAAGGTTCTAAAAAGAGTGACATGTTCAGTTTTGAGGATGAAAAAGAAGAAAACTTTATACCACATGGATTATTATCACCAAAAGATGTGCCTACGGCATTTGTTAAAAAGCGTAAAAAGCTTGATACCAATGAAGAAAATAAGAACAGAATGTACAGACACAAACGAGAAAATGAGGAAGAACGAATGAGCAGTGATAATGACGATAGTGCTAAAAATGTGTTACGAACTGATTCAATCACTTCTATTGGAAGTAATCGTCGTCTTTCTAGTGGACATTCATCGCCACGAACACCTATCACAGGCCATCTGTCTCTAGAAACAATTGAACAAAGACTAAGTGAAAGTGAACAGTCAGCTGACTTAACTAGTTCAATGATTGTTAAAAAAAGTGATTCGAAGCGACGTAGTAAGGATGAACATTCTAGTCCTGTAATTATCCCCTTGGGGGAGGACCTTTTAGTGACGGACATTCCAGACCCGCGTGTGCCAAAACAGAAACGTGAAGAAGAATTTTGTCTTCCATTACCTAAATTTGCAGAATATACTCCTCCGATGAAATTCAATTCTTCAAACTCTGACAATTCTGGAGAGCATTCAAAGGAAAATTCCCCGTGTTTTTCTCCTCCGAGTAGTGGTAGTAAAAATGAATCGCCACAAATGTCACCGAACGACACTACATCTGAGGAATCACAGACAGTAAGTCATCCGGAACCTACTTATATACCAGAAGACAATTCAAGTGAACATGCAATAGAAACTTTAGAAAATCAGGAAATGGAGGTTGATAAGCCACCTCCAACTGAAGGTGACATTGATGATATTATGTCGGACAGTAGTGATCACAATGATGATTTTTCATTGGACGAGCGTATTCGAAAACTTGATGAAAAACTAAACCAGCTTCCCAGCTCACAACCTTCAAAACTAGGAACTGAAAATGTAACCTCAACATCTTCTCTTGGAATTAATATTTCATCCTCAACCCTACCAACAAATGTTTATTCAAAGTACAAAATTAAGAAACGTCAAGACTCTGAAAGACTTTGTAACGAGGAGACGGAGAAAAGTGAAAAACCATCCTCAGAAATTGTTAAGACTATGTTAAATCGCAGTAGTATATTTGACTTGGATTCTAAACGGTTAGAACAAATTAACGAAAAGTACTCACCAAATATGAAATTGGTTGTATCAAATGCTGAAGATTCTCCTAAAAGTTTGACATTACGGACTAAGGCAGAGGCAAAAGAAATGCCTTTGTCTACACTGCCGGGATCATTAGCTGGACGTTTGGGGAACGGTGGTACATCGTTCCCTACTTTATCTATAAATACTCAACCGTTAGTTGTTAAAATTGATGATAAGCCATGTAACAATGTGTCGCCTAGTTCTTCTAAATTATATATAAATGATCAAAATTCTCAGGAAGCAAAAACTGCTGATACATGTTCATATAATAGTGACAATAGGATATTTACTGTGTCAGATAGAATGGATTTTACTAATACTGTAACAACTAGTTTTTCACAGAGATTTAATTCTTTGGATAATGGTGTTAATAAAAATACTGTCACAACATCCACTCGAACGCTTGTTGAATCAGTGATTGAATCTGCAGAAAAATCTGACAATGTTGCTTCTGTTGAATCCAATCCTCGTGATCCACGATTAAAGAAGGATATATTGTATGATAATATGGATACAAATAACAAGAAATTAGATTTGTCTTTGGACAATAAAGTTAAAAAATCTCCACCAATTTTACTGGAAAATACCTTACCTAAAACAGACTTGAAAGTGGACATAAGTACTAAAAGTGATTCTATTTCTGATAATATTATGGATAATAAATCGTTAAGAGGTGAAATTAATTCTGCCGATGATTTAAATAATGATTTATCAACTATTTCTCTTGGTAAACGTAAAGCGGATTTGAATTCTAAAAAGGATAAAATTAAATCGAGTGATAACAGTAGTGTTTCTCCCACAAACAGTGTAAAGGACCATTCTAGTGCTAAATCAGATATCAACAGTGGTTCTGAAAGTCCAGAATCAAAGAAAGTAAAACTATCATCACCGGAGAAAGATAACAAGTCTGAAACAAATTCACCTACTTCTAATGACAGTGCTAAGTCAGATAAACTTAAAAAGGACAATGATAAGAAAAGCAAAGATAGTAAAAAGAAAGAACAATCTGAAGGAGATTCTGTGAACAAAGATAAGGGATATAATGATAGAAAGGATAAAGATCACGATGGAGATAAAACTAGAAATTCTCCGAAGAATAGTGAACAAAATGACAAAACGGAGGATCAAAATGCAAAATCACAACCAGAAAATAACCAGAAAGAAACTCAATCAAAATTGGAATCGAAGGAAGCTGATAAAACAGAAAAATCTCAGACAAAGAAGGAATCAGAAAAGAACTTGGATCATTCGAATACAAAGAAGGAAAAGAAAAGTGACAATTCATCAAAAAAATCGGTCGAGGGCAAAAATGACAGTTCTCATAAAAAAGAAAGTAAAAGTTCCACAGAGTCTAAAGTGAAAGACAAAACAAAATCGAGTCATAAAAACAAAGAATCTAAACCAAAAGATAATAAAACGGGTAAGGATGGACATTTAAAGTCACATTCAGGGAAAATATCCAAAAGTGGATCAGCTGAGAAAATGGATCTGACTAAAGATGTCAAGAACAGTCAACTGAAGGACAGTTCTACAGTGGTTGAAAGTAATGATAAAAAGGAAGCCAAAGAAAGTGACAATAAAGTTACTGAAAAACCTGCTGAAGTTTTAAAGGATATTAAGACTGAAAAAACTAGTGAAACAACTAGTGAAACAGCACCTAAACCAGAAAAATCTAGCGATTTATCAAAGCCAGAGAAACTAACTGAATCTTCATCTAAGCCAGACAAAACCAACGAGTCAACATCTAAGCCAGAAAAATCAAGTGAACCATCTTCTAAACCAGAGAAGTCGACTGATGGGACAAAAGAAAAACCACTGTCATCAAGTAGTGAAAAGCCAAAAGAAAAATCAGTGGAAAGTAAACATAAAGCAAAATCATCAGACAATTCAAAGCCGAAGGATAAACCTACTGATTCTGTCAAACACAAAACGAAAAGCGAGTCGTCAGAACACAAAAGTAAATCTAGTCATGATGTGATGAAGAAGGATAAATCTGACAAGTCCAAACATAAGGATTCTTCCAAGACAAAAGAAAAATCAGCTAGCTCAGATACAAGCAAATCTAAGGAGAAGTCTATTGATTCTAAAACTCCATCTGTTGACAAACCAGCAGAATCGGAGAACAAAGGTAAAAGTGATTCAAAAACAACCGATTTGGAACCTACTAAATCTAATGAAAAGACTGAAGATGTCAAACCAAAAGAAAAATCGGGAAATGGTGCTTCTTCAAAAGTGAAGGACAAGAGCGAGACTGACAAGACAAAATCTAACGAGCATTCATCTACTAAGCCAAAAGAAAGGACAAAGCACTCGGACAATGGCCACAACAAATCTAAAGGGAAAGAGGAAAAATCGAAACCATCAACAACTGTTGATAAAGTTAAAGAAAAATCACCAAAAGACTATAACAAGAAGGATGATGACCATTCAAAGTCTGACTCCAAAAAAGATGGAATTACTGACAGCAAAAGTTCTGGTAGTGCCAGCAAACCTACGTCTGAGAACACAACATCTACAGAGAAGAAGGAGGAGAGTAGTAGTAACCAAGACAACAAAACAGACAACAAGACGGAATCAAAATCTGAAAACAAAAATGATAGCAAGTCTGAAAACTCAACCGGAAATACAGAATCAATGGCTAAAAATAAATCTGATACGAAAAAGGAAAAAGAAAGAAAGAAAAGTGGAGAATCCTCAAAATCTTCTAGTAAAAGCAGCAGTAAAAAGTCCAGTTCAGAAAAGAAATCTGACAGCAAATCTAGTGACAAGAAGAGTTCAAAGAAGGATTCCAAGAAAGAAGAAAAGACTTCACCTAAGGAAGAGAAACCTAAAAAGCAGCCTGCCAAGAAGCAGGAAGTCGAATTTGATTGGTCAGCCTGGATGGATGAACCCTATGTTTCAATGTATGATAGAGTAAAGAGAAAATCTAGTGAGAAGGACAAAGAAAGGGAGATGCAGGAGATGAAAAACAGGTTCAATCATCTGGCAAAGAGCCGCAACAAGAAACATTCCAAATTTAGTGAAACTGAGGAATCTGACTTCAGTCATGACAGTGATGAAGAAACGGATGCGTTTGAAGAGGAGAAAGTAGCGAAACCAAGCAAAGAAGTGTCCTCTGTTCATGATGCTTCAGCTAAAAGAAAAAGATGCGTCATCGACACATCAACATCTTCAGATGACGATGACAGCCAACTGTTTAAATCGTTCCAAAAGTCAACTTTGAACAGTAAAGAGAAAAACAAAGGAACAATTGGAAAAAGTAATAAACATTCAGTCAACGATATATACTCATCCGACTCTTCTGAAACTGATATAGACTTTCCACCAATATCACCAGCCAAGAAAAAGACCAAGAAAACAAAGAAAGCTAAAAAGGCAGAAATCCATCCTGACACTGACAGTGACTTGGACCTTAGTGTTGACAAACTGAAAAAGAAGAAAACTGTTTCAAGTAAACCTAAACCAAAGTCTACACCTAAAAAGAGGCAAGAACCAAAAGTGTCAGCCACTCTCACTGATACACACGAGTCAGATCTGTATGACATAGATAGTGAACTGGATATATTTGACAGAATTAAGTTGAAAAATCAGAAAAAGAATGAACAGAAGACACAATCGAAAAGTACACCGAGGAAAGCGTTTGAAACAACAACTGACGATTCTGACAATGCTATGTTGTCTCCAGGTCATAAGGTCAACATGAAGAAAAAGGAAGTCAAACCAATTCAGAAGTCCTTTCTATCAGATCCTAGTTTGTATGATATGGACTCTGACTCCAGTTGTCCAGACCTGTCAACCATTACGCCAAAGAAAAATGAAGTGAATAAAATCAATAATGAAATAGAGAACAAAAAACCAGGTGTCACTGTAGGTGGTGGTGTTACAGCACAAACGATTCGTAGTGAGGATCTAGGACAGAAGAATGATGAAGTCAAGAAAAAAGAAAAGACGAAGAAAAAATCCAAGAAGAATGATCTCATCAAATCTGATGATGTGAAAAAAATGGGAGAGAATGGCAAAGGTTTATTTGAAAAGATGGAGAATTTCATTTCTCAGGCTGACCCTAAAGAGAAAACATCTACAAAACATAGTAAAAGGGAAGGAAAATCTCAGAATATTAGGGACATGGGTTACCTTGACGAGGAAGAAATAAACCAAGCAGAAAAGCTTGTAAATAATATGAATAAACTGGAAAAACCGATGAAGCATGACCCAGCTAAAGTTAACAAAACACCCAAGCATGATCATGAAAAGACGAGCTCTAAAACCAAAATGAGAAAGTTAGGTTATTCCTTTTCAAGCGAAACTGACACAGACAAAGATACAAAATCCCAAGCAGTTTCTGAACATGAAGATAAATCTATGGCCGAAAGCAATAAAGAGGATGAGAAGAAAATTGACGATGCAGCTTCCAAAACAAAAACGTCTAAAGTTAAGAAAAAGAAGCCAGATAACGCAATTAGTGATGTGACCAATAAGGATTCTATGAATAGTTTTGGAAAGAAAGAGTTTGGAGATATTTCTAAGAAGGTGAATCATAAAATTGATGTGGAGGATGTGTCATTTAACAAACAGGCAAATAAGAAAGAAAATGATGAAGGGCATGTGAAGAAATTACCTAACAAGCTGGAAATGGATACTGGTCCATTTAAACAAACTAATAAAGGTGAAAAGGAAGAAGGATACAAGATTGGGTTTGGTTTCTTTGAGGACTTCCCGATGCCTGAGAATTTCACTGATGACTTGTTAGCATCAAAGAAAGGCAAGAAAAAGAAGAAAGAAAAAGAGGAAGATTTCAAAACAAACAAGAAAGAGGTCAGTAAAAGTGATGAGAAAACTCCGAAGAAAAAAGAGAAGAAGAAAAAGGATGCTATGTCTGAGATGAAAGAAAATGGCCCAAAATTAGAAGAATTAGTTGGTCGATTGGCAAGATCGACTCAAAACAAGGACGTCTTTGATTTCCCAGAAGAAGAGGAAGATGACAAGCCACTATTTGCCGAGTTTTTCAAGAAGAAGGAAGAACTGGCACAGAAGGATGCTGCAAACAAAAAAGACAAACCAGAAAGTAAGAAACCCCTTGAAAACAAGCTTTCAACAGAAGAAAAATTGAATGACGCTAGCTCCGAGTCCCTTGGAGAGACAGACAGCGGTCGTAAAAATGGCCAGCAAGAGTCCAAATCTATCTCAAATAAAACAGAAGAAAAGAGTAGTGTTGATCCTAAGCCAGAGACTGAGAAAAATGAAGATTCAATTAAATCGGGATTGTTCAGTCCAAAACTAGAAGATGGTAAAATTGAAGACTCTAGCATTGCCAATATGTTCAGTCCAAAACTTGTAAAAGAAGCTTGCAAAGATGAAGCTAAGAATATAATGGCATTTGCAAATTCAAAGGACATAGATATTTGTAAATCTGATGACGAAAATGGAAAAGGTGGAGTTGTCAGTCCAATAAAAACTGGAACAAGTCCAAAAGGAAAAGGAAAGAAAGATTTGGCTGTCAGTCAAGTAGATTTTCATTCAGAAGTTAAAAGTAAATTGTTTGATATCCAGAATAAAACTATGTTATCAACAGAAAAGAATTTGGATGGGCTGATACCCACCAAGGAGGAAACTGTTAAACCCAAAATATCTGGTGTTTCAGCTGAGGAAGAACAAGAGAAGAGCCAAATGATGAGCAACGCTAGCAAGCAGAAAAAGACGGAGAAATTTGATGGCCAAGTAAAGGAGAAACCAGAAATTGAAGAGAAGTCCAAAGTAAAAGAGAAACCGGAAATACCAGAAAAGTCCAAAGAAGAAATCATGTTAGAAGCTGTTTCAAGTTTACAGAAATTGTCAGAAAATACTTCTGCTGTTACACCAGAAGCTGATAGTTACCAAGAGGGAGAGCTTGTTATTGATGAAACAACTGCTGCCATCGAAACAGTTACAGAGGAACCTGAATTGACAGAGCAAGCCCAAAATGAGACTGACCTTGCTATCTTGTCAATTTTACCATTTGATGAAAAGGGTGGTCAGTTCGTTGAGCCATTACCTCAGCCACCAGCTGTAACTGAGGCTCAGCCAGAAGTTGCAGCCAACATTATCGAGCCAGAAAGTGTACAGATAACACTGGAGAGTGCTACAGTAGATACCAGTCTGGAACAAAATGAATTGGTAATAGATGCCTCAACTCCACAGGTAGAGGGTGTCAATATAACAGAGGCAGAGAAACTAACAGAAAAGGTACAAAAATCACGTAAACATCTAAAAACAAAAGACAAAGTCGAGATGCCTGGTAGTCTGACAGAAGTTGAGATTACAACACCATCTGACCAGGTAGTGAAACCCACCCAACCATTGAATCCTACTGTTGAAGCAGTTGTTCCATCACAGCCAGCACACTTTCAGCCGCAGATGTATGCCCATATACAAGATCCTAAACTGTTGTTTAATCTGGTGCCAGAAGTACAGAAGGCAGAGCCATACAGGAAAACTCGTAAGCAAAAAGCAAATTCAAAAATCAACCACCATGTGGAAGTTCCTGGAACTATTTATCCACCAGTATATAATGCAGTGGAACATGTTATTCATCTGCCAAATAGTTTGCTAGGAG
This sequence comes from Limnoperna fortunei, assembly GCA_944474755.1. NCBI lineage: Eukaryota > Metazoa > Mollusca > Bivalvia > Mytilida > Modiolidae > Limnoperna > Limnoperna fortunei. The sequence goes on from OX104122.1 coordinate 24,977,412, forward strand.
GGGATGCTAGTGAAAAGGAGAATGAGGAAAAAATGGTTCAACCATACAACATTGATACGGAAAAACATGATGATATGGACAATCTTAGAATTTCAGGCGATGAAGGGGGTAATAGTACTGATAAGCGTACTCGCAGAGGTCGCAAACCTCAGAACTATAAAGAATTAAATTCTGGTGTCCATGGAAGGACTACATCCCCACGGTCAAGGACATCACCTAGGTCACCAAGGGCTGGAATGTCACCACGGCAGGCATTGTCACCACTCAGTTCTCCTAAATCAGAATTGTCGAGTGCAGTGGTTAAAATTGAAAGGCTACCTTTTGGCTGTAATAAGAATATAAGAACAGAGGGTGAATTGTCTAATGATGCAATTTCTGAAGCTAAACAACAGATTGTAGAGGCAGTTGAAAATCAAATTGACTATCAGAATTTGCCAAGTACCAAGAAAATCATTGAAGAAATAAATAAAACGACTCCAGTTAAAGAGGGCACAAATGTCTTTGATTTCGATGATAATGAGCCAGAGCCAGACACCACACCACTCAAGCCCACCAGACAGAAGAAAGGGAGACGCAATACGCAAGAGGCTGTAAAAAATCCCGAGTTGAAGACCACTGTTGTCAATCAGAACCATATTGTTTCTCCTTTAGAGAGCAGATGGCAGTGTAAAAAGGACAGTGAATCAGAAAAGAATGGAAACCATCCCTTAAAACTGACAATTGCATTGGCACACTCGACAGGGTTGTCAGCATCCAGCATAGCAAATGTCATCAACTCAGCAACAATAATTGATAGTACTATACCAAGCATTAAAGGAAAGAAAGATGTTGAAAATGTTACCAAAGTATCTACAGTAGCAAGCAGTGTGGTATCATCTATAACACCAGTGACTACAATCACAACCACAGCAACCTCTGTGAGTCCCAAAAGCAACGTTGACAAGATCATTGATGATGTATCAAAAGGTATTTTCAATTGGGCTAAATCAGATGTGAATCTCGACCAAAATAAAGATCAAATGTTTATGAGCATGCCTGGAATGATCCCCAATCTTGCAGATAATGACGCTCAACAACTTAACAAGAAGCGCAATGTGCAGGGTCGCAACCTGAGTGGAGAACAAGATATGATGCCTCCTCCAATGACCTCACCTCCTGGGCACGAGTTTGTTCCAATGAAGTCCTCGCCTAATCTGGTTCAACCTCCTGCATCACCATTTGGATCTATGACCATGTCACTTGGACGCCCACCTTCAGTACCTATAGCCATTTCTACTATCAGTCATACTACTCACGGTAAGAATAATTCATTATTTTATTCATTATACCCCCCGAAAACTTGTTTGGGGGGGGTATATAGGAATCACCCTGTTTGTCTGTCCGTCTGTCCACAGCCCTTGTAAGTGCAACTCCTAAACTGCGTGATGAAATTTAATGAAACTTTGCATAAAGAAAGTACATTATATTTAGATGTGCATGATGGATTTTTATTGACCTCGGATATCATTTAGGGGAGATAATTGGACTTGAAAGCGAAGCGAGGGTATCCCTTTGTGAGCATGCTCCCAGTCCACACTTGTTTATTGTTGACATCCATTTCTTGGGCACTAAAATTAAGGAAAAATGGTTATGCATTTTCAGTCGGCTTATACAAGTTTTTACACAAAGTTCTGAGGTGAAGACATCAAGTTTTGACTACAGGAAAATGTCATTTATATTCTTTTGAAATACCACATAAATTTCGCATAGTTATAATCTTTGCACCTGTTGATTTACATAAACCTTGGTTTAAAAAAGTTGTTTATATCATTTTGCAGCACAAATGGGTGAAGTACCATTGATTTCCTACAGCCAGGCAAAGGGTACATCTCAGTTGCTCACAACCAAAAATAAACCATTAGATATGGCAATAAATATGACATCAAGGGCAGATGTCATGAATACTGCTCACTCTCTATCAACAGCAGCTGTTGTAACCCAGACAACCACAACAACCATCGCACAACAAAGCCCTGGTACATCAGTTGTCATGTCGACTCAGAAACCAATGGTTACAAGCAGTGGCAACACTACAGTGCTAGCAGGTAGAACGGTAACAGTAAAACCACCAAATACTGAGGCATACCTACATCAGATGGGATTACATCCAGGCGGAATTCCAACGCAGGCACCTATAATGGCACATCAGACAATGCCAAGATTACCAGAGAACAAGCAAGCATTTCCTCCTGGTTTCTTGCCTAACTTCCCACGGCCTGATGCACCATCTGAACATTCCAGACCTGTTTCTGCTATTGCCTCAACAGACAAACAACCACAGGTTACCTCCTCTGCACCAACATGTGTGGTACACCCAATAACCTCATCATCAAGTAAAACAACAGTAGATGCCAAACTGATGCACCAACAAATGATGCAGGCTGTCAGTAATAGGGCACAGACTGTACCAACAACAAGTAGCCAGCCCATACCACCAGCTCATATGCAGCCAGCACAATTCACGATGATGGAAAAGGAACAACTTCGTAACATGGCAACACATGGTCAACCAATGGTGCCTGTGGCATCTCATATGATGCAAAACCACATTCAGAACAAACAGGAAAAAGGAAGTAAGGGTCGACAGTCACAGAAAGGTGAAATGCCTCAGCCAAATGAGCCAATCCAAAGACCACCGAGTGCTCATAGCCAGAAGTCATCAACCAATGAGCAGCAGAGACCCCCTAGTGCTCACGACAACCCAGCACTGCTTCAAGAACAAATTCGAAACTTTGTTAGTAAAGGATTTATTCCACATCCACAGCTTCTGCAGATGTATCACCACCAACAACAGATGGCTGCTGCCACTGCTAAAATAGAAGAGAAAAAGGGACATAAAATTCATCCTCCAAAAGAAATGGTGTCTCCAGGAATCGCCCACCAGCCTTCAAGTATGTTTGCCACAAGTATAGCATCACAGTCTTCTAATCCACAAATAAAGTCTCCTGCTGTGGCTCAGACGGCACCCAGTCCACACCCTGTCTTCTCACAACCGTCTACATCACAAGTCAGACCAACAAGTCCTGGACTGAAGAAGGTAATGTACTATCATGCTGTATTCCCCATTGAGAATTGTTAATGTATGTACTACAAACCACATAAAAAATTCTGTGACAATTCTATCTGTTATAATTATATTTAATCTACAACATTTGCTTGCAAGTTTATTACAGCATAATTGTGTTTAATGAAAAAAAAACCAGTTTGGTTCTGTTAGTTTATTACTGTTAAAAACATGAACATTAATTGTACAAGACACGATTTATTTCAAGATCATAGTTGCAACATGTTGTTCCATTTACATGCTGCCGTGTTTAAAAACCTAAATTTAATTATATAGACCATTACAAAATTTAATAAATATTGTTTTTCAGGTAAATCAGAATCACTGGCCAAGCGAGAGTCCAGTCGATGCCAGAAATGAAGCCCAGAGATCTAGACCTACCTCTGTTGAACCAGCTCAGTCTCCTAAACACTGGGGTAAGTTTAGTATTCAGTTTATTTCCTGGACAAGAGGGTACAAATTTTGTTACAAATGACAGTTTTGACTGACATGTACACAGAGACGGGGATGTGTTGATACATAATAAGGATCTAGAGGTTAGAGGCTTATGTGAATAAAGCGTTTAAATAAATTGTTTAAATGAAACATGCAATCTAAATTAAAAAAAAAATTTTTTTAATTAAGTAATATGACTGTTTGCTTTATGGCCTTATTAGTTCAATTTGCAAGGTTTTGAATGGACCTCGATGACCGAGTGGTTAAGGTAGTTTAGTCATCTGCTATGGACCATGTGGTCTGTCAACACTGAGGTTGCAGGTTCGAGTCTCACTACAGGCATGGAGTACTAAGCTTCAATCTCGATAGACAAGGATTGCCAGTTTTGTTACTGAAGGTCTGTGGTTTTCTTCAGGCACTCTAGTTTCTCCCCAGTGAAAACGTGATGCCTTGATATAGCTGAAAAATTGCTGAAAGTGGTGTTAAACACCATACAAACAAGCAAGGGACCAGAGTAAATAAGTAAAATTGATTGTTTTGTGTTTCAGGATTCAGTGGTACTCAGCAACCTAAACCTGCTCACCAACATACTATGGACTCTAACACCAAAACTAATCTTGATTTAGAGGCTGTACGGCTGTACGAACAACATAAGCAGCAAGAAATGTTGCGAATGCAACAGGAGCAGGCTAAAATACAGGAAATACAACGACAAGAAATGCAGAGACACCAACAAGCTATGAAGTCTCGAGAGGGTATCCCATCAACTTCTGCAACTACATCCCAACAGTCTGAGCGAGACCGACAGACGGCTTCTGTTCCAGGTAAACCCAGATCTAATCACCTGCCGAATCATGCTGAAAGCGGACCAAGTCCACTTAATCCAAGAAGTGTTCATCCACTTACTGATCTCCGTGGACCAAGAGCATTTGTTTCACCTGCAGGTGAAATGATACAGGGAATTCCAGCACACCTGTATCAGGACCCAGAGTTTCAACAGAGACTCCATGCCGCAGCAGCTTTGAGGATGCCTCATCTTTTAGATGCTCATCTTTATCCACAGGGCTATCCACTGGGTTTGCCTCATCATTACCTAGGACAGGTAGGCGGTATACCCTTAGATCATCCCCACCTGCAGAATGGAAGGCCACCATCTCAAGGAGGAATGAGGTCCCCACCACCTAGGCAAGCCCATCAGGCCGTGGTAAAGAGTCCAGCCATACCAAACCAGAATAGACCAATGCCTGATCCTGGCGAAGGAAGCTTAGTCAGTTTGTTGCAGGTAAGGTTATTTTGTTCAGTCCACAAAGCACACTACAAAACAATCAGCAGATAACCAATTAATTTAAAGAACTCTTTTCTGTTCACTGCAAAACAACAGTTTAGTATTGATTTAGAAACAAGAATCGACCATGTAATATTCCAAATCATTTTTAGACATTTTCTGATACATCTGTTTTAATGTATTTTACTTTGTTAGTTCATTTTCAAATTAGCCAGGAAATGTCTATATTAAGACTTAATCAAATGATACTTCGTTCCTTAAGTAGACCTACATGTAAAAATAGCATTAGCTCTGTATACAAATTTGTTAATGAACCCATTCAATAGTCTTAAAACAATTACATATTTTTTCAGAGATACCCAGTAATGTGGCAAGGAACATTGGCGCTGAAGAATGACAGCTGTGCTGTACAGATGCATGTCATCTCCGGTTTTAAAGCCCTTGTACAAACAGCCCTTCCTCAACCTATTATTGAGGGCACTTGTCAGCCCTTGAGGATTGCTCAGAGAATGAGATTGGAAGCAGCACAGTTAGAGGGTGTTATTAAAAGGATGCAGGTAGGTTTATGTGGCATTGTATACAATTTATATGAGGTGTTGACTAGACAGAGTTAGAAAAAGAACTCTGCATACACTGTAAGTATTTATAACATACAAATTGTGAACATAAGAGAAATGAGGAGTTTTCACTCTGATTAAAAATCCTAATAGTTTGCACGAAATTTAAACATGCAGTCAGTGTTTGGTATTTAATAAATACCACGGTTTACAATGTATAACGATGCAAGGTAGTTGTAAGATAGGTAAAAAGGATGAACGTACACAAATAAAACTTGCACTACATTGGTTTGTTCTCATAAAGAAGTGTAAAAAATTCTTGGTCTTTTAAATTGTAGTGATTGTTTCCGTTTGGATACCTGTTTTACATTCAATGAATTTGATTGGCCATGACATCACTCCAATGTAGTTAAAGCAATAAGTTTGGAATTAACCTCTTAATGTTTTTTCTGTTGACAGTATGACAAGGATTACTGTATGTTGTTAGCATTACCTTGCGGAAGTGATCATGAAGACATTATCTACCAGACCAGAGCTATGTCCACAGGGTTTATACAGTATTTACAGCAGAAACAGGCAGCTGGAATAGTCAATGTTGCAGACCCTGGCTCGCAACAGGTTAGAACATAATATAAACAATTATCATTTGATCCAAAAATATTTTTAATTGTACGTTTTTTCATGTTCAAAGTGTATGTGGAAAAGTACACATCCTTGACATTGAAAATTAAACACAATATAAAGATATGTTTGTGTTACCTTGGAAACGTGAAGTGGTTTAGTATTGCTTATGTATAAATAAAATATCTTGACAAACAATAGGTTTATAGGAAAAATCATTTGTTGCCTCAATGGCATGTTTTCCTGTTTAACTTGATTTGAGTCATTTTGAATGCTGTATTATTTGTAATGAACAATACTAACAGCCAGGAAATAAGACCTTTGATGTTAGAGAGGGCAATGACTTGTCACATCGTCTGATTACTAGTTTGTGATTGCGCTTTACAAATGTACTTGTTGTTTATGATTCTTAAGCATCCAGTTTTCTGTTGGTTGTTGTTCATTTGTATTTGGGGGCCTCAGTGGTCGAGTGGTTAGGGTAGATTGATCACGTGGACTGGCAATTCGGACATTGCAAGTTCAAGTCTCACTGTGACTGTGGGCAGGGTACACTCAGTTTTCATACTAAAGGTTGGGTTTTCTTTGGGTAACCTGGCTTCCTTCTCCAATAAAAACTGGTCACCTTTGTATAGGTGAAAAATTACTGAAAGGGGCATTAAACACCATTCAAACAAAACAAACATCATTCAAATTTTTTTATACTTGTATATTGGTACATGTGTAACATTTTTCCATGCTCTTCGTGAAAACGTTTGTTTCTGCAGATTCCAAATTTAAAATGGATAGAAATTTTACATGTTTGTTTTTAAATACAATTATAAAATTTTCTTTTGTAGCCTGCATATGTGGTCCACATCTTTCCACCTTGCGAGTTTTCCCATGATACTTTGGGAAGGTTGGGATTTGAACTACTACATCAAGTTCGTAACCTAAGCCATTTGCTTGTAATCATTACAACAGTGGCATAATAGCAGATGTGTGGATCCAATAGTCTTTGAAATATGCAGATGAATCACATAGGAACTTAGGATTTATACAGCAGGTGTTAAATCGATTATCTAACTGGATTTGACATATACCGGAATTGACCCGTATTGACCCTCAGATTTGACATTATTATCGAACCTAGATTGACAAAGTGCTACATATATGGAAAATAAATGTGAAATGACATGAGTACAAAAACTCTGGAGTATATATAATTATTATTACATATAAATAATTAATATGGAATTAATGAGGAATAGTATTATGTGTATTAGGATTCAGTAACATATTGGATATACTAGTTATTTTTAACACAAATCATGAAAATTGATATCTTTTATGACGAGGATGTAAAATGAGATAATTTTTTGTACTGGATTACGTAACACTGACCTGGATATATTTGTACATTAATTATGCTAATGATTGGATTAATAAGTGCTAGTATTTTATTAATAATTTACTGTATATTTTGATATGCTTTCATTTTCGTGTTCTCTATGAGGATATGAAATAGATTATGTCATAGGAAATTGATTGGAGTTTTTAAAGTTTTCTTTACAATTTTTCATAGACAATGTTTTCACTGGTATGATGTGTGATTTATGGATTATGAAGAATTTCATACACAGGATTTTAAAATAACCAAGAAAATATTTTGCCATTTGAGCTTTTGTGTCGGCATTTCTTTCTCAGCTTTGTTGGAATTGTTCCATATGCTGGAGGGATTTAGATTTCTTGTTTTATTTTTCTCAGGATTAATAAAGATGATTTTGAAACATTTGCAGGGGAAGACGCTTGTTTTCTGGACTGAATGATGTGGAATTAGCATACTAACAATGCTTATAACGTAGAAATCCATAAGTAGACTTGTGCCGTATGCAGGCACATTTACAAGTGGTAGATGGACACTGTTACTCCTGATGTAACTTATGTTGCATCGGGGTTGATCTCAGAGTTGATGAATTTTTGTCATAGGGCAATTATTTTTCGTTTTTTTTCATGTCATCATGTAGTATCATTAGAGAACTTTCATGGCAGCTTATTTGTGTTTTATTATTTAAATTTTGGAAAATTTCTAATATCTTGGTGTTAAAAAAATGCTGGGCGGCTTTTAGCCTTTTATTTCCTCAAAACAAAATCATTTCAATACTGGGCAGTTTTTATATTTTGTTAATTTGATGGAATTTGTCTTAAGTATAGAAATATGTACAGAGATTTTTAACACCTTGTCTTGTACGTACAGGTCAGTTAATTGTGAACATTTTACTATTGTTTAACCAGTACAGGCTTGGTTTTGCCAATTTCAGTATATCCATTTTAATTAATGGTAGTTCACAGTCATTTTTATTTCATTTCATGCATTTGAAGGCAGCAGTTATCAGATAGACCATTTCATTGTCACATTTTAATACCTCTTCTTCTGACAGTTCACAACTCGGTATAAATTTCAGACTTTCACTTGGGTTACCACAATTTTACTCATACAAATGTCATAAAATTTTTAAATGCCTAATAAAACTTAAAAAATGGAATAATGTTACATTTGAACCATAACTCCCAGATTTTAATTTTTAAAGGTTTTTACTCTTTGACATAGGTATTTCGAAAGAATTACATAGAAATTTGCATGTGAGCTGCAGCGGAACCTGTTTTAGCATATTGTAGTTAACAACAGTATACTATTATTATTAGAGCTTAGTTTAAAGTAGTGTAACATATCGTAAACCCTGACTTACAGTGTAAAAAGGCCAAAGATATGAATGGGACATTTATGAGTGAAAAAATAATTTATTGGGGCGAGTGTGTTTTTCTGTTACTCCCTACATGTGTACATATATTAACAAGTGTAGATTTATGAATAACTTTGTTGTGTACAGTTGTTGTTAGATCTTTGTTATATCATTGTAAATTCCCTCCCTGTAAAAAGTGTACAATTTGAGTGTTTGTATATACATGTAGCTTGGTCTACTCCCAGCAGTGTCGGGACACGGACCTATAAATAGACGACCAATTTACAGTTGTTATTTAAGTTTTTTGTGTTTTTATTATATTTGACAAACTCTTGCTGTGGACAGCTTGATAGTTCTTAAGATATTGAAAAGGAGATTTTAAATTTATATTCCCATACTTCATTGGGCAAAGTTGATGGACACAAGAGATTTACAGTGACCACTAATTAAACTACTTAAACAATACTACTTTTTTGTATTTCTTATTCCGATATGCCAAATAATCAGTTTATAGGGTTAATTGTAATGAATAAAGCCATTGCTTAAATGAATGTAATGTCATATAGAACAAAATTGCATTTAGTGACCATTTGAAATTATTCTGTTAAAATTAAATGTGGGAAACACTTTAAACTGTTTTTTTTTTTGCTTGGACAAAATCTCCTGATCAATTCAGATGAAGTTACAAAAGTGCTTGGATGTGCAATTCAGCTGCCATATTCAAGTTTGGTGTGTGTGTGTGTGTGTGTGTATATGTATGTAGTAGATGGAACTGTGATACTTGTTTAGTCTATACAGAGTTTTATTTTTGTAAATTATTTTGTACAGTATCTTGGCTCAATATTTCTGTATAATATATGTCCCACATCATTCAGTCATCTTAAAGAACTTCCGCTTTAAACAAAAATTAAATGAAAATTAAATATGAATACTGTATTTATTGTTTTTTAAATCAAAATGTACATGTATGTTCCCTGATATATATTGTATTAGTATACTCTGTACAGTAGATTGCTTCAACTCCTGTCTAATGGGCCTTGGCTCCATTTTTGGTGCAGGTACATGTACATATAGCAGGCCACCTGTGTGTCAACAATGGGATTGTAAATTTGAACCTGACTTGGGCAGAGTTTGCATGACACCAATATTAATCGACAAGGATTGCAATTTTTCCTATCAAAGTTTTGAGTTCTCACCATGTATTCAGTCTTCCTCTCTGGACACCACAATACAGCTGGACAACTGTAGAATTGTAGAAAGAGGCAAAATATCCCATTTAACAACAAACCAGCCTTCTAATATTTCCGGGGCCTCTGTGGATGAGTGGTTAAGGTAGTTTGTCTACTATAGGTGGTCTGCAAACACTGAGATTGCGAGTTCGATTCTCACTGCGGGCAGGTGGTACTCGACTCCAATCTTAACTGACAAGGACTGCAAGTTTCTACCACAGGTCGGGGGTTTTCTCCAGGTACTCTGCTTACTCCCACAATAAAAACTGGAGGCCATGATATAGCTGAATAATTGCTGAAAGTGGTGGTAAACACCAAACAACCAATTCAATGATTGAAAGATATTATAGTTGGATCTTTGATTTAATGATCTGCCATGCATACTGGTAATTGCTACAAAAAGCAAAACATAGTGACATGATAAACATCAAACATGATAAGACATTATGCTTTATAATGAAAACCTTATAGAAAGGTACATGGGGGTTCACAAAACGAAATAAACCACACAGATTTGTCGAGCAGTTGTCAATATATGCAAAAGCCTATATTTAAACATAATAAACTTATATTTCTGATTGTAGAAAATGAAAGGATATGAAAAAAAATTCTCCCAAGTTTGGGGTTCAGATTCGATGTTCATTCCGTTGTGGAGCGAACATGGTCTTAGAACCCCTGACTTGGGAGGATGACAAACGGTGAAATTCAGCTAAAAGCACTGCTTGATCTACAAAGGTAGCTAAACAGATGTGGACTGGCAGATCATTCCAAGTTGTAACATACTTCTTGGTGGTTCTTGTTTAATGTCCATCAAAAAGAATATATTGTTTAGTTTGAACCTGGTAATGTAAACAAAGTGAATTTCTTGTCTATGAAAATTAGTTGTGCATTTGTTCTGATAACT